>RCUC01144367.1:0-34182 GCA_003697995.1 Taxidea taxus jeffersonii
AAAATTCTGATTTGATTTTATGGTCTTTGTTATAATATTTGACAAAAAACTGTAAGTAATATCCTAGAAAGTTTTAAGAAAGAATTTATAATATATCACATAGTGGCATCTACTAGAATTATATAACATAATCTTTTTTATCAGTCTTCATTTTCAGTTAAAAATGAGAATACAAAGGCAAAATTATGTGACTAAAGAAAATAAGGAGTATTACTTGTCAACATGGAACACACTTCTAAGGCTTTTTTGCAAAGAAGTGTAAGGCGAAGGAGGAGGCAAATGACCAGAAATAATCAAACCTACTTAAGTGTTAAAACCAATGTGTTTATTATGATGATGGATATATAGTAGCTACTCAAGCTACTCATTTTCTTATTTTCTCCCTTCTTCACCATTAATCATTGTGTGTGAAATAATATTTAAAATAACCAACTAGAAAATAATACTCCTGTTAAAATTGTGATTTTAGAGTAAACATTTATTGTACAAGACTAGAAATTAGTGTAATATTATTTCACAAATACAAATGAACTTTATTTACTTTTTTTATGTAGGCTAACTGTGTTACCATGTTAATTGTTAAGATTACTGCTCATTTCCAATAGTGGGTTACTGATTAACTATGACCTCCTCCACTGCCTCTGATACATGTCTTTTTGGTGTGGTTTGCCCTGTAACTTCAGGAATCACAGTTTAATATTTTATGAGTTACAAGAACATTTCCAGAGGGAATCTGAAAGATATACAGGATTTTTCTCTGTGGAAAGCACAGAACATAATTTCTGACATATCTAAATGACAAGTACAAATGAATTTTAAATACCTTCGAGATGATAAGCTTTTCAGATGCAGTAATGAAGAATCCAAATCAAAGCATCCTGATTGTGTCTTTCTTTGAGGAACCTAAGATCAAATAATCATTTGAGATATTTTAAAACATTGTATTTTTTTTCTTGAATTAATAGACCACTTTTCAAACAAAAGCTGACCATATCTGGCAAATAATAAAACTCCCAAAACTGCCTATTTAACAATCATGCTCTTTATTACATATTGTTCTTGTGTTTTTATTTTATTTACTGATAGGAAAAAACAGAAAATAAAAGCACTTTTACTAGGTTTTGAGTTTTTAAGAAGAATTGCTTTTTTTTTTTTTTTGTAAAACCAAATCTTACATAGAATCCTACTATAGAAAAAGACTTTTACTTTTTTACTTTATTATATATGGTTGATCCTTGAACAACACAGGGATTATGGGGCACTAACCACCCCTCCCAACCCCCTGCAGTTGAAAATTCTCATGTAAGTTTTGGCTTCCCCAAAACTTAACTACTAATAGCCTGTTGCTGACTGGAAGCCTTACCATTAACATAAACAGCTGATTAACACATATTTTGTATGTTATATGGGTTATGTACTATATTACATTCTTAAAACAAAGCTAAAGAACATGTTACTAAGAAAATCATAAGGAAGAGAAAATACATTTACAGTAAAACAAAAACAAAAACCAAAACAAAAACCCCACATGTAAATGGACCTGGGCAGACCAAACACATGTTGTTCAAGAGTCAACTGTACTTCTGTATTTTGTGGGGTAATAAAAGATTGATAGCTTTAAAATAAAAAGAAACAAACAAAAAAATTAAATAGTGATGGGAGCCTGGGGTCATGCCAGCTCTGCTGCTCCTTAGTCCATACCCACTCCACTGTATGTTTCCAAGAACCCTGGAGCTCCACAGAGAACAGGATTAAAAAATACTACTCTGCATGTTCAAAAACTACTGTATACCCCATTACATTTAAGACACCAATCAAACCAGCTGGCTAAAAATACCCTAAAGATGAAAGATCCAGATGTAAAATAAAATCACATATAACATACAAATTAGAAAGACTTGTTTAATATTCTAGAGAATATTAAATACATAAACCTATTAAATATGATACTGAAAGTCTAAACAGTCTCAATATTTTTCAGTTGTACAAGTATACCATACTATTTTTTGTAGTCAGAGTTCTAACTACAAAATGTGAAGTTAATGTGAAGTTTTCTATCTAACCTCTCATGTCTTCAATTTGAAAAGTTCTTTCACTTCTGATACCGCATTTTCCTTGTTCCGTCTAGTCCTACTCTTTGGAGTTTGTACTAGACTTACACTGAACATCTCATTTTATCCTCTGTGGCTCTTTCACATTTTACCATGTCTCTTCCTTTCTGTACTTCATTTGAGATGCTTTCTTAATATCTGTCTCTCTACTCACTAACTGTAGTCCAATCAGCTGAACCCATTTGTTAGTCCATGTGCATACAGAGCAATTAAAATATTTTTCATATTTACAATTATGATTTAGTTATTTTTTTAAAAGATTTTATTTATTTATTTGTCAGATAGAGAGAGAGCACAGGAGCGAGCACAGGCAGAAAGAGTGGCAGGCAGAGGGAGAAGCAGGCTCACCGCCGAGCATGGAGCCCGATGTGGGACTCGATCCCAGGACGCTGGGATCATGACCTGAGCCGAAGACAGCCGCTCAACCAACTGAGCCACCCAGGCGTCCCTTGATTTAGTTATTTTTGAAGTACACATGTTCTTACATCTCAACACCTGTCCCACCAGAGGCATTAAACCCTAGCATTATATTAGGTTCAGATATCCTAGAGGGCCATAATTTGCCCCAAATTTGGAGATTAATCTTTCTTTCTCTTACATTATCTTATGTATTTAAGGGTTATATTATATATTATCTTGTATTAAGGGTTATATTCTATCAGGACTTCTGTGTTTGAGGAGGAAGGGTCTGCCTTTATAAATTCAGTCTACCATACTAAACAGAAGTCTACAGTGCCTTTTTTATCAGTATGATGCTGACCAATTTTTTTTCCTCATCACTCAGGCTTTTTGAAAGCATCCCATAGGTAGGTCAAATATTTGAAGTTATTTTAAATTGTTTGGAATTTAATTTCTCTAAAATAAATACCTATGGTCCACGTTATAAGTTTAAATTCTAGATTTCTTATTCAATAATTATTTTTTGAACATAGGCCAGATACTGCATCCTTTCAGTTTGCATAACACAGATAAAGCAACAGGAAATTATCATGTCAGTAGCAAAACATACATGTTTTTACTCTGCTGTGATATTGATTACTTGCCTCGGGTTTAACTGAAATGGTAGGTATAGCAACTAACTACTGATTGCTTACTAACCATCCTCACAACACTAAAAGAGACTGTATCACCCCCCCCTTTTTTAAAAAAGATTTTATTTATTTGATAGAGAGAGATCACAAGTAGGCAGAGAGGCAGGCAGAGAGAGAGAGGAGGAAGCAGGCTCCCCGCTAAGCAGAGAGCCCGATGCGGGGCTCGATCCCAGGACCTTGGGATCATGACCTGAGCCGAAGGCAGAGGCTTTAACCCACTGAGCCACCCAGGCGCCCCTCACCCCCTTTTTAATGATAAAGAAACTGAGGCTCAGATTATATTATTGAACTAATGTCACAAATGTTACACAGGGTGATGTCAGTGTCAATCCAAAGGAACACTCTTGACCACTGCACTCAGATCTATAGATCTATTTGTAAACAAAGAGTGGAGAGATTTCTGTGTCTCAAAATAAGATGTGGCATGGCTTCCAGGTCAAAGACAACCACAAATTTGATTCCCAAATGACCCACCTGATGGTGTCAACTAGCTTTGGTGCTAAGATACAAATATATTTATACAAACTCACTTGATACTAAATACTTTCTTGATATTTAGTAACAATTAAAATATTAGATAAAAGAATTTCAGAGAAATCTTATAATCCTAATATTTTTATTCATGCTTTTAGCCTTTCCCTGTATTAACATAGAGTTACTAAGTATATAAAAAAATAAAATGTTTTCTAACTGGAAATTTCTGTTAAAGGTATTTAAATATTTTTTCAATTACAATTTGGATAAAATGATTTGTAAACATTTTAGATGCTTCCATCTTTAAATATGAAATAAGAGGGAAAAAACCTTACAGGACTTGAAAGAAGAGGCAATCCAGTTCGAGGATGAAAGGCTCTGGTTGAAGTTGCATCTAAGGAATGAAAATTATGTTTCCGCCAGACACTTGAATGTTTCACTGGTATAGTCCTCTGCTAGGAAAATAATTAGATTGTAATGGTAATATTTAAGTAATTTTTTGTTTAGTCTTATTCCTAATATGTACTGACTGAAGTATTACATCCTTGGTGGCGAAGCTAATGATCTTTAGATCTGTATTCACACACACATTTATTTTATTTATTTTTTTTAAAAGATTTTATTTATTTATTTGTTAAAGAGAGAGCAAGCACAGGCAGACAGAGGCAGAGGGAGAAGCAGGCTCCCTGCGGAGCAAGGAGCCCGATGTGGGACTCGATCCCAGGACGCTGGGATCATGACCTGAGCCGAAGGCAGACGCTTAACCAACTGAGCCATCCAGGCGTCCCCACACATTTACTTTAATCAGAAAACAATGTCCAAGTTTTTTCTAGGATACTGAATAAACTCAAATATTCTAAAGAAACTATGTCCAAATATAATTGCCTTATCAACATATGGTCATATTTATAAATACTCAGAGTCTAACAACAGCTAAGCTAACATTTGATGTTTTTAATTTGTGAAAAAAACTACTCACAGGTGGGAAAAAAACAGAATGCTCTAAAATATAAAACTGTGTTAATATTAAGAGCCATTCTCAGAGCATATAGTTTGGTGGAGCATGATACAGAAATACAGTAAATGTGAATTTATAAATATATATAACGCAGTTATAGTACCACGTTTTTAAAGTGATACGTGAGGGGCGCCTGGGTGGCTCAGTGGGTTAAAGTCTCTGCCTTCGGCTCAGGTCATGATCCCAGGGAGCCAAGCATCGGGCTCTTTGCTCTGCATGGGGCCTGCTTCCTCCTCTCTCTCTGCCTGTCTCTACTGCCTACTTGTGATCTCTGTCTGTCAAATAAATAAATAAAATCTTAAAAAAAAAAAATAAAGTGATAGATGAAATAGGCTAATTCTTCAAAATTAAGCAAGTTTAAACCCAAACATCAGGAATTCCTAAAAACACATGAAAATCAGAAAAGACTAATTTGGGTCCTGGCTTTGCCATTTGCTAGCTTTGTGACCTTGGGCAAGATACTTAATCTCTCCAAGCTGAGAATGCTCATTTGTAAATTGGAATTAGTGATAACACCTGACCTCATAGTTTAGTGAAAGGATTAGGTATGCCAACATGTGTAAAATACTCAGAAAAAAGCCTGGGCACTTAGTAAACAATGTATGATTATATTTAAAACAAGAATATGAAAAAATAACTCTTAGTACCTTGAAAAATACTATGGCCAAATTAAGCCACGCTATTAGGTACCAGGAGGGATAATGAAAAGCTAATTGTTTTTGTGACAATTACAATTTTAGCAAATTGGAAACTATCATTTGATTAAATCCATATGTTAGAGAACTAATTTTAGTGATGAAAATGAACTAAGGTCATTCAGATTTGGATCAACGCAGTGAAGAAGTTGTTTTCAATATAACTGAGATTTAAATGTGATAATACAGAAATAAAGGAAACTTAAGCATAATAATGGTTTTCTAAAGTTAAAAAATGGTTTGGTTAGAAAGTTAAATAAAATGGAAATAATTGAAGTATCAAACAACTGGAAGGTTTACAAAATATTTAAAAATCTGTTATTTGATTGTCACAACTAAGAGAGGCCCAAGAGATTGATAATTCTTATTTTAAAACTGAGGAGACTAAGGTTTTGAAAAGTTACATGACTTATTCAGTGTGACTCAAGGACCAAATTGTGAAGTCAGCACTAGAACCCAGGTATTCTGACCAACAGCCTAGTGATTTCACTATAGAGATATTCCAAAAATCCTTAGATGAGTGGTGACATAACACAATGGGCACACTGTATTAGGCCAGAGCTGCTAACAAACAATATGTTAAGCTAATGAGTTTACTCTCCAGCACTTGCCCATAATACTGAAATAACCAACAGAGGGCAACAGAAAGAATTTACCTAACATTTGCTTTTAAGTGGGTTATTTTGAAAGGACGTTATTTTATTGCAGGTTTATTCTGACAGACTGTATACTATAATTAATGGGCACCTTGGGCCTTTATAACTAGAGTACCTGTAAACAAAATTCAAATCATAATAAATGTTCAAGAAATATATTTGAAATATTAGACGTTACCTACCAATACCTCTGTACTTTTCAGTCGTTCACATGTAGACAAACAGTTTTTTATATTCTTTCTCTGAGAAAAGTTCTGAGACTTCTCAACTGTCTCTTCTTTCTTATCCTGTTCATTTTTCAATGGGTCTGGATTTTTGCATTTGAAAACTTCATTATCGTTGAGGTAATTTTCTACACTATTAAGTTGAGTATTTTGCTCACATGTCTTGGGCCTTTTTGAGTCTTTATTTGAGCACTTATTTTCATGTTTGTTCAAATATCCAGACATTTCCAACATAGTAGTTTTTATTTTTGAGTCATTTTTCTTGGAATTCTCAAATTGGTGATTGTTAAAAGATTCTGGATTACAATTTTCATTTTTTATTACTTTTTCCTTATGCTTATTTGTGCAAGTCTGTTTGTCAATACTGTTGCAATTTGAATACTTTTTATCAACTTCATGGTTAATTTCTTGCTCCTTAAATTGACAGTCAGAAAGTGCAGTTTCCAATCTAACTGTCAAATCTAAGTTATTTTTTTTGCAGTGAGACATATTCGAGGGAGTCAAAACACCAACAGCTTTGTTCTGTGTCTCTAGAAATGTATTTTGAATGATTTCACTAGGATTGTCCTGATACAAATTTCTTCTTATTTGAGGTTTCAAAGAGGACTTGACTTTACTATTGCATTGAAAAGAACTCAATGATTTATTGGGTATTAAGTTTTCCCCTTCACTGCTGTCTTCTAATAAGGAAAGTTTTGTATTAGAAATGGAAACAGAGGTGTCATCCCTGTTTTTCTTCAACAAATTTTTGTCTTCATACAAACTCCTGAATACTTTAGAAGGAACCAAATTGGAGTCATGCATGTTGAATGACTGCCGGGATATATGTGATGCTGTTGGATCAATATGCTCCAAGTGTTGAGCAATCCTTGCGATAACATCTTGCCGCTCCTGGAGTAAAGAGCCTATCAAAGGATTGGTCTCACCAACAGACTGACGAGAATAAAGACCATCAGAAATGCCAGAGGCACTTTGAGGAGTTTCTGGTTTTACTTGAATTTTTCCCTCACTGGTGTCTTCTGATGAGGTAAGCTCTGGACTACCAAAAGAAACAGAGAATGTTTCTTTACATTTTCTCACATTTTCATTTTCCTGTGAAACGCGGAAAAGTTTTGAATTAAGTGAACTAGACTGCTGCATATTAAATGGATGTCCAGAAACATGTGAAGTGCTTGGATCACAATGAATCAAATGCTGAGCAATTCTTGCAATAACTTCTTGTCGCTCCTGAATTAAAGAGTCTATTAAAGGATTAGTCTCACCAACTGATTGCCAGGAACTCTGGCGGCTAGAGACAGTAGAATTAATCATTGAAAATGATTTTAAAGTTCTCACTGGTGTTTCATGTGACTTTTTATCTCCTCTACCACTGAAGCCCAGAATATTGGCTTGACATGTTCCATGGTCAGATTTACTGCCAGTGCCTGGATACAGTTTGACATTTTTGATGGCTGCAGTATATTCTGGAGTTGTGCCATTTTTTGCATGTAATATGTTTTCGGGTGCCATGGTCCAAGGTTGTTTGCTACACAGACGCTGTGAACTATTTGTATTACTTTGTTCTGTTTCATTAGAATTGCGGTGCTGATGGGCTTTAAGTTCATGTTCTTGAATTCTTTTCTCATAAAGGCCAATATTAGCATGAATACTACAGGTCAACATTGGGTAATTAGATTGTCTGGGCAAGGACTGAACACTGACTTTCAAGGCCACATTGTGAGAAACATTGGGAACAGGAAACACATGTTCAATCGGAGTCTGTGAAAAATTCCACTGCAGGTCTATATCAGCAGCACTGATTCTAGAATCATACAGAAAAAATAGGGAATGAATGGATTATAAAAATTGTAACATTATTGTATATTATAAAAAAATTTCAGATCATCATATACTTATCTTTATTTATTTATTTATTTAAATTTACTTGCAGAGATCACAAGTAGGCAGAGAGGCAGGCAGAGAGAGAGAAAGGAGGAAGCAGACTCCCTGCTGAGCAGAGAGCCTGATGCAGGGCTCGATTTCAGAACCCTGGGATCACGACCTGAGCCGAAGGCAGATGCTTTAACCCACTGAACCACCCAGGTGCCCCTACGTATCTTCATTTACATTAATTACTGTTAAAGGGAAGTAAAAAGGTTTTACTTTCAACTACTTTACCATGCATGTCATTCTAATAAAACCAATAAAAGTATAATAGTTTTTTAAAGATTTTATTTATTTATTTGAGAGAGAGAGACAGAGAGAGCATGAGAGAGAAGAAGGTGAGGGAGAAGCAGATTCCCCGTGGAGCTGGGAGCCCAACTCGTGACTTGATCCCGGGATTCCAGGATCATGACCCGAGCCCAAGGCAGTTGCTCGACAGAGCCACCCAGGCACCCAAAAAGTACAGTAGTTTATGCTTAGAACAGGGATGATCTTTTTAAGAACACTGGGCTACTTAAGCATTAAGGCTCGAGAATATTGTAAGTTAAAATTATTTGTCAAAACGGGAAAAAAAGGATTTCATATTTACTACTAAATAAATGGATTCAGCTAATTCTGTTGTACAAGGTGATGAAGAGATACTAGTGATTTTTTTTTTTTTTAAGATTTTATTTATTTATTTGTCAGAGAGAGAGAGAGCAGGAGTGAGCACAGGCAGACAGAGTGGCAGGCAGAGGCAGAGGGAGAAGCAGGCTCCCTGCTGAGCAAGGAGCCTGATGTGGGACTCGATCCCAGGACGCTGGGATCATGACCTGAGCCGAAGGCAGCCGCTTAACCAACTGGGCCACCCAGGCGTCCCGAGATACTAGTGATCTTATGGCCATCTGCCTACAGAGTCAATTAGAGAGCTGTTCAGCATCCTATAAATTTACAGTTTTCACAATACAAAAATTAAGTCTACCATTATGGAAATTCAGCAGCCCAGAAACTTTTTCTACTGTATTTATAATGGCAGCATTAAGTCCATTATTGATTCTTGAAAGCTAAAAAAATGCTCTGAAAACTATTCTATGCCAAATTTAACCCAAAAATCAAAGTTTGTAGTGATTCTCATTTAAATTTCTCTAACTTGTTTTGAGAACAACTTCAGTAAATTTTATCTACTCACATTTTGAAATGAAGGAAATTAACTGTTTAAAAGGTAAACTACCATTCAGTAGCTAACATAATTAAATACGCACTATTCTTATTTTGCCCAAGACATACCTGTAAAGAATATTTCGTGGAATAGCACCATGAGAAACACTCAGCCAAGCACTTAATTGGGAAAAAAACACAAATGAGCGGACAGCCAATAGAAGAGTTTTCTCTTCAATAAATCGATCTCCACTCCTAAGGGAAGGAAAAAGTATCATTTAAATGTCAGCAAGTATGAAATGACTGAATTGTAGAAAGATAGGAGCTAAAACAAACATTCAGGATGTGTGTTTTCAAGAGTCTAGACATGCATTAACTAGTGTCACTTCAAGTCACCTAAGTACCTAATGTCTAAATTTTACTACATAAATAGAAGAATTGAAGGACATGACATATTACTAAAGTAATTTATAGAAAGCAATGGAAAACCTGATTTACCAACATCTTCAACAGTACAACAACTTACTGTCGAGGAACTGGCTCCAAAATCCATCTTTCTAATAATAATGCATCTTGCTTAATTGCAGGATCATTGAGATCAATTCCTTCTGTGGTGGGCCCATCATCACTGTAGCAGCAGTCTGGGAGTAGCATGACTTCCACCATGATCGGAAGGTTATTCTTCCATAACAATGAAACCTCAGACCTAGTTCTTCTGGCTTGGCGACACTTAAGGGGAAATGAATATAAGCAAAATGTTTCAATTGCTCAAGGAATTTTATATTTAAATTTTAAAACTGTAATTGTAAAAAGACATCTATATGAGAAATGAGTCATTAATGGCAGAGCTTTGCTTAGGCTCATCTATTTAGAGTTCATCATTAAGTAATGGATTAATACTATTGCGTTGTACAGTGTGGATTAGTACTAAACAGGTATGATGGAAATTTTCTTGGTGGTTTTGTTTTATTTTGTGGAAAAATAACTGCCATAACACGGTATCTGCAGGCCTTCAGGTGGCCTAGTATAGTTTGTTAATTGTATCATTATTACAGAAGAAAGATTCATTCCAAGCGAAAACCTAAATATTAAAAATTCATTTTCACTAAATGCTCAAAAAAGACAAGATTTTAAAAGTATAAATTTAGACTAAGAAAGGAAGTGTTGAGAAAAGTCCTTTTAACAAATCATACACAACCTACCAAACTAAGTATTTTAAAACATTAATATGATAGCAAAAATTATCCTTCCATGGGGGGAAAAGTATCAGAGGGACACTGATTAATGAAAGGAAAATAATCATGAAGATAATTCCACTAAATAAACATAAAGTCAGCAGTAATAATCTTAAATCTGGTGTGTGAGAAGGCAGGTATGAAATTGGCTATCAACACGTATGCTGATTTGCAAAGCTACCTACAGTGCTTTCAAGAGCATTAAGAGTCAAGGTAATTAGCTATGGTCCAGGATTAGGATTTTTTTCATTATAGTTTTTTAACCGATTTTATATTTAAATGTGAACACTGGAATTGTGATGTAACACAGATGATGACAAAATATAAACTAGTTTGTATAAATAAAAATAAAAAGTACTCAACACACAATTCTCACCTGAGCCAACTTGTCACTGCACTCATGTTTGCTAGTTACTGGGTAACATGACTGTGCTGGAGGGCAATGGAAACTTTCTGTGCGACCTTTTACAGAACATTCCGGTGTTCGACCTTCTGTTATTAACAAGGCCAAAGAGACCAAGAACTCCTCTGCATCATATTCAAAATATTCATCTAGAGTATCTGGTATTAAAAAAAAAAAAGAAAGAAGAGTCTTCAATTTAATGTATTCTTGATAAGAACTTACCTTTTATACCTAAAATACCTAATGTCACAATCCATATTAAAGTATATTCACTTATAAAGAGTGAAAGAGGAATAAAAATTAGGTAATTAAAATATAGTAAACTCTTGGGACGCCTAGGTGGCTCAGTTGGTTAAGCAGCCGGCTGCCTTCGGCTCAGGTCATGATCCCAGCATCTTGGGATCGAGTCCCGCATCGGGCTCCTTGCTGGGCAGGGAGCCTGCTTCTCCCTCTGCCTCTATCTACCACTCTGTCTGCCTGAGCTCATGCTTTCTCTCTCTCTCTCTCTCAAAAATAAATAAATAAAATATTAAAAATAAAATAAAATAAAATATTAAAAAAAATAAAATAAAATATAGTAAACTCTTAATTCACAAGTTATACAGGGTAAGGAGAGGATGGATAATTCCAAATTTAAGTCAAGACAAAGATGGTTAAAATTATAGCACAAAATTATTTTTATGTAAACTTCAACCAAAATGTCCAAGATTCAGGTATACACTTATGATTCTATAAATATTTAGATTTTTGGATATCAAGTGCAACAGTTTTCACACACAAAATTATACCAATAACCAAAAGGTTGAAAAGTCTTGTGTCATATATTTTTAGCTAAATGCTTTACTATTATTAAATATTAGTGGAAGAAACAAATTCAATTTTGTTTCTCCCCTCTTTCCCTGTCCCTTTCTTTTTTTTTTTTTTTAAAGATTTTATTTATTTATTTGTCAGAGAGAGAGAGGGAGAAGAGCGAGAGCAAGCACAGGCAGACAGAGAGGCAGGCAGAGGCAGAGGGAGAAGCAGGCTCCCTGCTGAGCAAGGAGCCCGATGTGGGACTCGATCCCAGGACACTGGGATCATGACCTGAGCCCTGAGCCGAAGGCAGCCGCTTAACCAACTGAGCCACCCAGGCGTCCCTCCCTGTCCCTTTATCTAGTTCCTTGTTCTCACAACCCTAATTCTTTTTTTTTTTTTTAAGGTTTATTTATTTATTTGAGAGACAGTGAGAGAGAGCATGAGAGGCTAGAAGGTCAGAGGGAGAAGCATACTCCCCGTGGAGCTGGGAGCCCGATGTGGGATTCGATGTGGGACTTGATCCTGGGACTCCGGGATCATGACCTGAGCCCAAGGCAGCTGCTCAACCAACTGAGCCACCCAGGTGCCCCCTCACAACCCTAATTCTGCACTGTGGACATTGAGAGCTATGAAGTCTTTCTCTGCCTATGCTACAGTGCAGTATTAGTTTCAAAGGAGAAATGCTATAATTATCCAGTAGTTCATGTAGGCCCAAATTACAACATAAAAAGTGTGCTGTTTTTTGGTTACTACGCAGTTCAAAAAAATCTAATCTGCAGGTATTTTCACTTATTTGTAGCAATTTTTAAATTTCTCTTAAGTGCTCCAAGTTTGTGAAACACAGTTAAATTTCAAAAGTGTTAATCTGCTACACACATTGAACATGTGTGCAAATATACATACACAATATTCAATTGGTTGTGCAATCCAGTTAAACAACACATACTTAAGTACTTAATACACTGTACTATGTGACAGGGAATAAAGAGTTGTATTGCACATAGCTCCTGTCCGCAAAGGGTTTATGATTCAGAAGTGACTTTAAAAGCAAATAGAACACTATAGCATTTGATAAATTCCAAAGTTATTCAGATAACAGTGGTAAAATTTTGCAAAAGAGGTAGGTGTTGAAATAAATAAAAAGCAGAATCAGACCTATAAATACAGAGAACAAACTGATGGTTGTCAGAGGGAAGGGGGTAGGAGATGGGCAAAATGGGTAAAGGGGAGTGGGAGATACAAGCTTCCAGTTATGAAATAAGTCACAGGAAAGGCTCAACATAGAGAATATAGTCAATGATATTGTAATAGCGTTGTATGGTGACAGATGATAGTCACACCTGTGGTAAGCATAGCACAGAGAAACTGAATCACTACGTTGTACACGTGGAAATAATTAAACACTGTGCGTCAGCTATATTGAAATAAAAAACTTAAAAAGAAAAAAAGAGGTAGGCAATGAGCAGAACCTAAGAAAACACAACTTAGGTAGAGTATTTGTATAGAGAAAGGATGGAAAAGAAAGAACCGAAGTCAGATCGTGAATAGCCTCGAAGGGTATGATAAAGAATGCCTATTTCTAGCTTTAGGAAGGCTTATCAGGAAAAGAAACAGCCTTAAAAGCCAACTTTATTCAGCTGGTATGTTAAGACTATTCAGAAAAATTTCCTTAAATGACCATGTGCAACACAAAATAACAGCCAACACTTAGTAACATTGTCAGGCATTGCCAGTTCTAAGTACTTTCTACACATTAACTCATTTAATCCTTAGAACACCTTTAAGAGGTGAGAACTGTTACCACTATTTTACAGATAACTGAAGCATAGAAAAGTATGGCCAAGATCACCCAGCTAGCAAGGGCAAAGTTGGAATTTGAATCTACAGTGTGTCTCCAGAATCTAGGTCCCTAACAGCCCCTGTTTTCTTTCACTGCAGCTAGAAATACTGCTATGACATATTTTTATATATGATTATAAAAATAACATATAATATGCAATGCATATTTTAATAATACATTTTGGAACACTTATTTCATTTTTTGTGGAACATTTATTATATAGAATTATAGATAATCCCTGATCAATTTATGATTTTTTGGCTTGACAATGGTGTGAAAGTGGTATGCATTCAGTTGAAGCTTTACTTTGAATTTGGATCTTTGCCCAGGCTAGCTATATGGTAGGAGACTCTCTCACAATGCTGGGCAGCTGCACTGAGTGACAGCTCCCAGTCAGCCACATGATGGAAAGGGTAAACAACCAATACACTTATGACCATTCTATACCCATATAACCACTCTATTTCTCACTTTCAGTATGGTATCCAATAAATTACAGAACATACATAGTCAACACTTTATATTAAAATAGGCTTTGTATTAGATGATTTTGCCCAGCTGAAGGTAATGTTAGTGTTCTGGGCATATTCAAGGCAGGCTAAGCTAAGCTATGATGTTTGCTAGGTTAGGAGGGGTAGATGCTTTTTTCACTTAAGATATTTTCAACTTACAATGGGGTTATCAGGACATAACCCCATTGTAAGCCAAGGAAGATCTGTAGTTTCCACGAATAAGACCCTAATTTATAATAATGAGCCAACGAGATAGTAGTCTCAGCTTTCAACTTTCCTCCAAGAATCAATCAGATTAAAAAATTAAGGATCTCCTTTAGTCTCCTGGGATGTGTTGAGTTAAATCCTGGTGTCCCTCAGAGGGAAGCAAAAGATGTAAAAGATTCCACTCAAGCCCTTTCTCTGGTGGTTCTGTGGGTTTTCAAGGTTACTTCAGGCTTCCCATGAGCCACCTGGCATGATTTCAGCTCCTGGGAGATTTCTCTAGGCTCATGCTGTTCTCACTTGAATTTGTCAGGTAATCCTGGAAAGCTAAGAATTGTGGCAGAGCACTGGCTCCTAATCTATAGAATGGTGAGTGATACCAAGACGTCAGTTATTCCATGTGAATCACAAGGATGGTCTACAACCTAAGTAGTAAGTCTCATATTTATGTGCTACTACTTGAAAAATTTAAAAACCTACCAGGTCAAATTAAGAAAGGGGTAAGTGCACACAGAGTAGGGAGTTTAAGAGTGTTATCCTTATGTCTGCAAAACTATAATTTTTCTCTAAAGCCCTAGCACAGCATTGCTTACACACTAGGAATCATCAAGTTTAAAGTGATAAAAATTAAACTATTATGAAAAGCGCTTTTGAATAATACAGCATTTACTAAAATTTAGTTGATTTAGTCATTATCTCAACTGTAAGCTAAAAAACTCCAGGTGATCCTGACTGACTCAGTTGGTAGAGCATGAAACTCTTGATCTCAGGTCATGAGTTTAAGCCCTACATTGGGTGTAGAGCTTACTTAAAAAATAAAAATAAAACCAAACCGCCACCCCCCAAAAAACCCTCCCAAACAATGGCTGGAGTCTATAATCCTTTGGATGATTTACTGAATAGTCAGAGTATTAAATATTTAAATGAAAAATTTGAAACAAAGATTAAAGATGACAGTAGTTATCTATTAGTTATCTATGTAAACATTACGTAAGAATTACAAGGAATAGCGTGGGTTATACAGTGATATCATGAAAACTAAAATACTACTTAAGTGCATGTGACTATGTGATGACAACCTTTAAGTTATTAAGAAAAATTTATGGGTGTTTGAATTTTAAGAAATGAGAATACTAAATCATAGTAGCCATTAGAAAAGTTGCATAGTTAAAATTTTGATAACGTCGACCTCTAAAATACCAGACAGCAGAGTTTAACATAAGGAATACGAATAGTAAATGAGAAATATGCCATGCTAAAGAAAATCCAATAGAGGGGTGCCTGTGTGGCTCCGTTGGTTAAGCGTCTACCTTTAGCTCAGGTCAAGATCTGGGCGTCATGGGATGGAAGCCTGCATCAGGCTTCCTGCTCAGCCGGGAGTCTACTTCTCTATCTCTTCCTCTGCCCCATCCTTGTGTTCATTCTCTCTCTCTCTCAAATAAAATAAAATAAAATCTTTAAAAAAAAAAAAAGAAAATTCAATAGATATAACTTGGTATTTTGAGGACACAGCTTATTCCAGAAACAAATTATGATTTCAGGACTTATGAAAACAATTTGTTCTTCCAAAAACAAAAGGTGTTTCGTATCTAGACAAATATGGACTGTTAGGCTTACCTAGTAGTTATATATTTTAGAAGTAATAATTTCTTTGATGTAAAGTGTAACATTAAGAAAACAGGATGTTACAAATTTTCACAGGTTATGAAGGACAGATCTTTGGAGACTGGGGATTAATGAATCAAAACATAGTTGTAGAGTCCCTCTACCACCAAGACTGTCATGAAGATTGTGTTTACACCAAGTCTGATTGGGAGCCTTGCCCAGACTGGCTGCTTCTGTCTGCAGGCCCTTGTGGCTCTGGAGTTATCCATCCGTTCGGTTTAACAAAAGAGGTGAACAATTTGGCCCTTGGGAAAACTCTGATGAGAGTGATCCATAGATAAAATGGACTAACTCTCCCAGAAGTAAATTCCTTATCCCAAGGGGTATTCAAGGACAGACTGATAGACACATGCCAGGGGTGTGTTTGGAGGGATTTAGATTTCAAGTGGTAGCTCAGTTCGATTTGAAAGAGTTCTTTCAACCCTGAGAAATCTCTGTTCTTCAGAGGTGGCTCAGAAAAACACCCAGGGGAGAGGCCAGAACCACTACTTCCTTCTCCAGAGACCCTAAGTAGAAGGCCCTCTGAAGCAATGCTCATCATGTTGTCATTTAGAACATAAACCCAGGGCAGCTCAGAGCTACTTCAAAGCTCTGTCTAGATGGAATGGAAGAATAATGTCTTACATCATTGGGCTACATGATGTAAGTAACAGTACATGCTGTTCTGGTTACTTGTAAAGTCTGGCAAGGTAGCAAAAAGATTCCATCCTTTTCATAATGTGGAATACAATGACAAGAGAAGCAGAACCACCTGGGGGTTGCTAATAAAAAAAGTTTTTCTAAAAACAATGTCCTTATTTTTACTTCATGGAAGTCAATCTGGTTATATCAATCAAAATTCTCCTTCTACATATTTATCAAGGAAATAACATGTACACTAAACTGAATAGAAAGGATATTTATTAAAATGTTTATACCAGTTTAAAAAAAAATGGGATAAACCAGGGTGCTGGGTGGCTCAGTCAGTTAAGTATCTACCCTCTGCTCAGGTCATGATCCCAGGGTCCTGGGATGCTTCCCTGCTCAGCGGGCAGTTTGTTTCTCCCTCTTCCTCTGCTCCTCCACCTTCTCTCTCTCTCTCTCAAAGAAATAAATATCTTGGGACGCCTGGGTGGCTCAGTTGGTTAAGCGGCTGCCTTCGGCTCAGGTCATGATCCCAGCGTCCTGGGATCGAGTCCCACATCGGGCTCCTTGCTCAGCAGTGAGCCTGCTTCTCCATCTGCCTCTGCCTGTGCTCACTCCTGCACTCTCTCTCTATCTGATAAATAAATAAAATCTTAAAAAAAAAAAAAAAGAAATAAATATCTTTAAAAAATAGAATAAATCTAAACATCCAACAATATAGGACTGGTTAATATACTGTGGTATACTTTTATCTAAAATAATGATATAGATCTACTTTTGATAAGTTATTTACAAAACATCTCCAAAGTGAAAACACAGTATTTCAAAAGAAAGAATGTTATGATCATGTGTTTGTAGAAGCACATGTACCACATGCATCAAAGGCACATACAACATATTATCAGCCCTATAAAGTGAACATAAAAACATATCAGCTAAATTTTAAGTAAACTATGTTCTCTGGTTGATATTAGATAAATGATAAGGCTTATTAACTGAAAAATAACATAAATAAAAGCATTAGTTAATGTCACACATTTTATTTAGTTGTGCTGTAGAATTCCTACTTAGTAGGTCATAGTTTAGTTATTTAATACAGGAATTTGTAAAGACAAACATAGGTAACAGCATACCTATGGTTGAAATATTGGAACTCGGCAGTTTAAAATGCCTTTTTCTTCGTTTTGCTTTTTTAAAAATAAATTTTAAAAAATTAAAAAAATAAATTTTAAAAAATTGAGATCTAGAGTTCATATTGATAATATGAAAAACATATATGTAGGGAACTGAGAATGGGTGTTAAGAATTAGTGGAAGAGGGACGCCTGGGTGGCTCAGTGGGTTAAGCCGCTGCCTTCGGCTCGGGTCATGATCCCAGGGTCCTGGGATTGAGTCCCATATCAGGCTCTCTGCTCAGCAGGGATCCTGCTTCTCCCCTCCCCTCTCTGCTTGCCTCTCTGCCTACTTGTGTGATCTCTGTCTGTCAAATAAATGAAAAAAATCTTAAAAAAATTTTTTTTTAAAGAATTAGTGGAAGAGGGGCACCTGGGTGGCTGAGTCGTTAAGCATCTGCCTTCAGCTCAGGTCATGATCCTGGGATTGAGTCTCGAATGGGGCTCCCTGCTAAGCGGGGAATGCGTTTCTCCCTCTCCGTCTGTTCCTCCACCCTGCTTGTTCTCTCTCTCTCTCTCAAATAAATAAATAAAGTCTTAAAAAAATAAAGAATTAGTGGAAGAGGTTATGCTCAAAGAACTGGACTCTGTTGACAAAACTAATACATAGGTATTAAGACTTGATTTATTCAACAATTATTTATTATATACCTGCTCTGTGCCAGGCAGTTTCCTAAACACTGGGAATTGGAGCATGTGGTGGCAGAGAAAAACAAGAACAGATTAATAAGAAAAATATCAGATGGGGCTAAGTGCTATGCTGTAAGTCTAAGAAGAGTGATGTGCAAATGATTATGTGAATGTTTTTGTGTTGCGTATTCAGGGGAGTTTTTTCTGAGCAGGCAACATTTAAGCTGGACCTGAACAAGGAGCTAGTTATTCAAAAATGAGGGGAAAGAGCATTTTTAAAGGATTTATTTATGAGAACAAGCATCAGAGGGAGAGGGAGAGAGAATCCCAAGCAGACTTGGCACTAAGTGTGGAGCCCAGTGCTGGGCTCAGTCTCACGACCCTGAAAGCAAGACCTGAGCCAGAACCAAGAGCCAGCCTCTCAACCAACTGTCCACCCAGGTGCCCTGGGGAAAGAGCATTCTTTTTTTTTTTTTTTTTAAGATTTTTTTTTTTTTTTTGAAAAACAAGGGTTAAAAGGTGGGCAGAGGGGCAGAGGGGGGAGGGGGGGAAGCAGACTTCCCGCTGAGCAGACAGACTGATGTGTGCTTGATCCCAGGACTCTGAAATCATGACCTGAGCCGAAGGCAGAGGCTTTAACCCACTGAGCCACCCAGGTGCCCCAGGAAAGAGCATTCTAACCAGAGGGTCCAAGGTGAGAATGAGTGGGTATGTGCTGGAGGAGTGAGGCTGGAATGGCAGCAGCAGGGAGAGAAAGTGTTGCTACAAGATGAAGTTTAGAATGATGGTCAAGGCCCAGAGATTATTCAGGATTCTGAAGCTAGAGCAAGGAATTTAAATTCTGTCATAAAATCAATGTGAAGTCATTGGAGGGCTTTAAGGAAATGATGTGATCTGATTTACATTTTAAAATGATCACCCTGGCTACTATGCTGTTAATAGGAAAAAGAACCAAGTGGGTATACTAGTTAGGAGGTTACTATAGCTGTCCAGGCTTGGGGATACAGTTGAAGGAATCACTGGCATTTGGAGAATATTTAGAATCAAGAGTTACCTAGAAGAATATATTGGGAACTCATGACAGAGCTCTGGGGCCCTCCACCAAGTAGTGATGTAAGAGAGGATGATGAACCAACAGAAGGAGCTGTCGAGTATGGTATCATGGAAGCCTAAGGAAAAAAAAAATCAAGGAGGGCATAGCCAATGGTTTCAAGCACTGGTGAGGTTTAATAAAATGTAAACAAAGAAGTGACCACTGGATGACAATAAGGAAGTCACTGGTGTCCTTATTTAACAACAGTGATCTCAGTAGATGAATGATGAAAGATTGGGCAGATGTGACATACATTGTCAGTTATTCTGAAGTGTATAGATGATAAATACAAAAGCCTACTTTCCTAGTCCTCCTTGGGCACAATAGCCATTCATGCATCACAACAGCCCTTTCTATAAGTATTAAATAGGCAATATCATCATTCAAAATTGTTCCCAAATCTCAAAACAAGAATAAAAGAATTTCCCTTCTAAGTCTATGAGACAAAGGTAGAAATTCTCCCTCTTTATGATCCTAAAATACAGCCACTAAATCTTACTAACTTGTTCTTTTAAATTTTTCTTGGATTTGGGGTACCTGGGTGCTCAGTTGGTTCTGACTTCAGCTTAGGTCATGATCTCAGGGTCCTGAGATTGAGCCCTGCATCGTAGGGCTCCCTCCCTCCTTGTCATTGCTTCTCCCTCTCCCTCTCCCCCTCACCCCACTCATGCTGTCTCTCTCTCCCAGATGAATAAATACTAAATAATAAATTCTTCTTGGATTTAAATGTTCCTTTTTAACCTCGAGACAGTTAGGTAAATTAGGCTCTTATTTTATACCTGAATTACTTCAATAGTCTATTGGCTGTGGTGTAGGACTCTAAGCCCCTTCTTACTCACTTTACTCACTTATTCACCCTAGTGCAAATAATCTTTCTGAAAAGCCATCCTAGTACACGCCTCTTGGCTCAAAGTTTTCTGTGTTTATTTGTTTTAATGGCTCTCTAACTGCTGTTTATCCCAATGAACACTCTTAAGCCTGACATTAGGGCCAGGACCGCTACACCTGGCTGTGCCCTGCCAGATTCTAATGGGAATGCTACCTCTTGGAGATACACTCTGAGGTGACCCTGCTTCAAACTCCACCCATAGTCTTAGCTGTCTCCGCTGTTGCTTCTTCTTCATCTCTTTCACTGCTCCCCACAGTCTCTCTGTGCCAGCCAAACTGTTCCCTATGCTATACTCATTTCCCTCCTTGTACCACTGCTTGTTCTTTTCTACCTACTTAACATGGCTGCTGCTTCTTTCTAACATTTCTGAGATTTCTGAAGAGTTTCCCGAGTCCCTATTTTTTTCCACAAAAGAGCTCTTTCCTAACTCACTTCCACAATGATGTTTCACTGACTTTATACTCTTCCCCAGAACTTACATAATCCATTTAGGTTATGAATGGCTACTTCAGAGTGCTGGCGCACAGTCCTAAGGTCATGAATTTCATCTCCACATGGGTAAGTTTCACTCTGCTCCAAGAACAGACTGTACTGCTAACTTCAGCCAACCTTTGCCCAGACATGAGGCACTTAACACAAATGAGGCCATGAAAAAGGACAGAGCAGTGCAAATCAACCATCACTTCAGGAAAAACTCAGCATTTTATTAATAGTTTCATAGGTAACCCAAACCATCTATTTCTTTATAATATTTTAAATATTTCATGGATGTATATATCCTAATGGATTAAATTCTATATACACTGAACAAGTTCTGGTTTCTCATCTATATGTTCCAATCTCAAAGGCATGTGTTGTATGGTTCTGTTTTCAGTGAGAATTGTAAAGGTTCTTACAAATCATGTAGCCTAATCTATCTCACTTCCAGATGAAGAAAATAAGGCACAAAGACTCCAGCTTTCTTGTTCAGAGTTGTATACTGTTGGAATTAGAATCCAGTTTTCTTCATTTAAGTACAACTTGATTTTCATATTATGAGAAGTCTTTAAGCACAGAATAAAAGGCAAAGTTGACTCTAATGATAAGTGCAAAAAACAGCAGCTGCGAACAAGAGCCATTTCACATGTGCAATACTGTTTTATTAATATTAGTCACACATAAATATTTTCATTTATAGTTTCTTCATATACAAAAATATTCTTTTTTTCTTGCTAAACAACAACAAAACATAAACTGAATTTTAAATAGCCCTCAGTATTCTATTATGGAAAGAGCAAGTGATCTATAAACAAACTTATCATGGACTTAGTTTTTAAGATTTTATTTATTTGAGTCAAGAGAGAGCCGGGGAAAGACGAAGAAGCAGGCTCCTCAATGAGTGGGAAGCCCAATGTGGGGCTTGATCTCAGGGTCCTGAGATCATGACTTGAGCTGAAGGCAGACGCTTAACTGACTGAGCCACCCAGGCGCCCCAAGGACTTACTTTTAAAAGCAACTTTCTGGACTTGCATGTGGTTTGAATTCAATCAAATATTTCTGCTGTACATCTACAAAATACAATAACTACCGAAGTGCAAAATTATAATTAAAGCATTGCAGTATTCTGAGGTGTCATCTGGAATATCAAGTCATATGTATGTTTTTATAATCTATCTTTTCAAATATTGGCCATAAATTTTAATTGTCATATAATCCAAACATCCAGTTAAACAAATCACCATGAGTTTGTGAAGTATTTTGTCAAGTACTTTGTCAAGTATTTTGTCAGGCATCTTCCTTTTAATTCTCATGATGTAGCACTGACTAATAGTTTAGAGTATGAACGCTGAGGTCAGGCAACCAGTTCTACTACTTACTAGTTGTTTGACTTTGTACAAGTTACACAACTTCTCTTTGCCTCAGTTTATCTATCTATTAAATGGGGATAATAATAGTATCAACCTTCAGGGAGTAGTTACAAGAATTAAATGGTTATTTATAAAAAAATTTTAGACTATTATGACACATAGTGAGCACTATGGGAGTGTTTGTTAAATTTAAGATAAATATAAATACAATGACATAGGTGTTCCTCTCATTTTGAAGATGTGAAAACTAAGTCTGTAAAATCATTTGCCCAAAGTCACACATATATTATCAGTAAGTAGAGAATTAGCTTTATAAACCTGCTTACTAACACCAATAGTTCTTAATTCTCAATCACAGAAGCTCATACTTATTTTTCATTTCACACAAAAGTGACTCAGACCTAACCTTTCAACTCAGAGAAACTATGTTCAAGGATTCCTGGTACTAAATGAATTTGGACAACTACTCCTTTCTTGCCTTATGTCTTTCCTTTTAAAGTTCTTTCAATTTAGATATTATGGAAAGGTCTAGATTATGCTTTTAGAAAAAGCAAGGGGATATCCCACCTCGAAACATTATTCTTACAATGCTTAGCAAAACTGTACAATTACATCTGCTTACAAATAAAGTGTTTCAGTGTTCTATTTTCTGCATTTAAAAATACTAAGAGTTAATTAAAACCAAGCATGGTCCCTTTATTGTCAAGGAAAAATAAGCAGCTTCTGTGGGCAAAATGACAAGGGAAAAGTTTTTTGTTTCTTAATAAAGTAAATTTCAAAAAGCCAAGTCTTGACTTTGTATAGACTTTTGTATCACAAGTTAGGGTTGCCTGGGTGGCTCAGTTGGTTAAGCGTCTGCATTTGGCTCAGGCCACAATCACAGGGTCCTAGGATTGAGGCTGGCTGGCATTAGGCTTCTCCTTTACCCTCTGCCCCTGCTCATGTTCTCTCTCTGTCTCTAATAAAATCTTTTTTCTTTTAAGATTTTATTTGTTTGTTTAGAGATCACAAGTAGGCAGAGAGGCAGGCAGAGAGAGAGGGGGAAGCAGGCTCCCTGCTGAGCAGAGAGCCCCATTCGGGGCTTGACCCCAAAACCCTGGGATCATGACCTGAGCCGAAGGCAGAGGCTTTAACCCACTGAGCCACCCAGGTGCCCCTCTAATAAAATCTTAAAAAAAAAAAAAAGTCACAAATTAAAGAACTCAAAACCATCAAGAGCATGTATTTTCATTCATTTGTACCTTAGGAAATTGGGCTTCAGAAACATAAAGGAACTGCTCTGACACACAGAACAATATAATGGCCTATTAGTCCAATTCTAGTTCTGGTTCAGGGAAGAATCATGGACGGAAACTCAGCCTTAGGTAGTTGGCTTCATACTCAGATCATTTTTGTTGTCCATACTGTATCAGTTATCCAACCTCTGAATATAGATTCTAATCCTTTACTATAAAACACCTTCGTGTCTAATCCCCAATCCCTATTTTCCTGTGAATTCTAACTGGACTTTGCAGTTTACATGGCTATTATCTTGCATTCTTCCCAGAATGGTCTGTTTCTCTGCCCATGCAAACACTCTGAATCCTTTTTTTTTTTTTGCCAGTGAGACATAAGAAGTTTCAACCCAGGTGTGTTTCTTCAGTATCTATCATATGATATGAATTGCTATACGCCATGGCTACCCAAACCAAATCTGACACTTTGAAAGCTGCAAAAGAAGAGTTGTGAATGAGTCAGAAAACAAGGAAGAGGGAAGAGAAGCAGAAATTTAAAAAGCTTAACAAAAGAGTAGACTGTTACAAACAGCATATTTTCCAATGGAGAAGTTGAAAACATGCCAACTTTTTTTTTAGTCCCTGATTTCAGTTAATTTCAACTTAGGTGGGAAGCAGATACAGAAAAAAACCCTCTCATAAGCTTCATGTGTTCCCACTGCAATTCTCACACTACTATAATGGTTGTATGTCTCTAATTAGACCATAAGCTCTATGCATGTAGGAGCCAGGTAGGGTCATCATTCCATTATCAGTGCTTAGGACAATGCCTGGCATATAGAAGGTGGTCAATGAATGCATAAGCAAAATAAAAAAGTATTTAAGAGTAGTTATTTAGCTAATTAAAAGGCTTTAGCATTTGTAGATCAACTTAAGATCTATGCTAAAGTATGACCAGCTCTGAAGAATTTTAGAGGGCAGGTAAACTCAAATGATGAGCCCTACAACAAATGGCAGCTTGAAGGTGGTTGGGATATCAAGCAATGTACAAGAAATTCTTTAACTTCTATTTTACATACTATTTATGTTTCTCAAAAATCTAACTCATTCACAGTATAACTGTAATAAAGAGTTATCACCCCTCCCACCACTAAAATTACTATACTCAGGTATGTTCCTGGGCCTTAGTAATCAGTTTTTCAAGAGAATTTATTTCCTCAATTCCAACTTAATAGCCATTTTTACGATCTGATAGTGTCTTCTCTAAAATACTAAGTAGGTAATTTTGAGGGGCAGGTCTCACAGACTGCATCACACTAAATCTCACAGAAACCAAAGGAAAAGCCTTAGCTAATTCTCTAATTACTAATTCTCTATAGTAATAATTAGCACAACCAGTATAACCAATGGAAATGAACAGAAGACCTGCCTAGTGATTTGACATGTGGAAATGAGGGTATTTTAATTATTTTCAGTGACTTAAAATGTTTCTCAAATTTGTCTAATGCTGCTGCTCATGTTTATAGACATTCTGACTTACAGGAACTATTATTTTGCAAATTCTATGTACATACAAAAGCTTAAGATAGGGGTGTGCCTGGCTGGCTCAGTGGGTTAAAGCCTCTGCCTTCAGCTCCGGTCGCGGTCTCAGGGTCCTGAGATGGAGCCCCTCGTCGGGCTCTCTGCTCAGTGGGGAGCCTTCCTCCTCTCTCTCTGCCTGCCTCTCTGCCTACTTGTGATCTGTCAAATAAATTAATAAAAATCTTAAAAAAAAAAAGCTTAAGATAACAGTGAACAAAATCAACATAAGATCATTCTTAGATATATTATGTTTAATAGTTTTTTTTTTAAATTTATTTATTTGATAGAGATCACAAGTAGACAGAGAGGCAGGCAGAGAGAGGAAGGGAAGCAGGCTCTGTGCCGAGCAGAGAGCCCGACGCGGGGCTCGATCCCAGGACCCTGGGACCATGACCTGAGCTGAAGGCAGAGGCTTTAACCCACTGAGCCACCCAGGCACCCCATGTTTAATAGTTTTAATAAAGCATTTTGAACTTCTTGAAACACGACCTAAATAATGTTAAAAGCTGAGTATTTCTAGTTTTAAGATTAAAATTTACCTTTTCTGAAAGCGTAAAAGGTATGATGTGAGATATGACAGGCCTTATGTATTCAGTACTCAAGCCACACTAAGTTTCTATGTTCTCTTACTTAGAGCCAATAATAAAATAAGTAGTAACTCCTTTTCCACCTTTGCAAATATTGCATAATATAAAGAAGCAATTACTTATGAATTTGAATTTACCATAAAAGCATTTCCATTAAAATAATTTTAACTAGGGACACCTGGGTGGCTCAGTTGGTTAAGCGGCTGTCTTTGGCTCAGGTCATGATCCCAGCGTCCTGGGATGGAGTCCCACATCTGGCTCCTTGCTCAGCAGGGAGCCTGCTTCTCCCTCTGCCTCTGCCTGCCACTCTGTCTGCCTGTGCTTGCTCTCTCTAACAAATAAATAAAATCTTTAAAAAAATAATAATAATTTTAACTAAAGGGGCGCCTGGGTGGCTCAGTGGGTTAAAGCCTCTGCCTTCGGCTCAGATCATGATCCCAGGGTGCTGGGATCGAGCCCCACGTTGGCCTCTCTACTCAGCAGGGAGCCTGCTTCCTCCTCTCTCTCTCTGCCTGCCTCTCTGCCTACTTTTGATCTCTGTCTGTTAAATAAATAAATAAAATCTTTAAAAACCAATAATTTTAACTAAAAATGCTACAAAGGCCCAACACAAAATAAACAACTTGTTATAGTAGTAAAACAATTAGCAATTTCATAAAAAATTTTCAATGTAATTTGTGCAACTTATCTATTGTTGTATTTTTTCCCTAATTGTTTTTATTAACTTTTAATTTTTTTATGAACATATAATGTAACCCCACCACCCTCTCCCGACACCCCTCCCCCCTGCCCCCCTCAGTTTGTTTTATGACACTAAAAGTCTCTTTTGGTTTGTCTCCCTCCCGATCCCATCTTGTTCCCTAATTGTTAATAAAGATGGTAGTTTCTAGCCCACAAAAGAGTAAATAGAATTTACCCAAGGATAAGGAAGGTAAAACTTGTACACCACACAACTCTGAAAGCAATTCTCTTCCCAGAGGACTAAACATAGCTGTCCTAACAGTTATTTCCTTTTCCTCTTCAATTCAAATTTCCAATTACACAAAGTCTCTAGCCTGTGAGTGCCATCCATATTCCCCTCCTGGCTTCTTACCAACTCAACCGTAGTCATTTGTGTGGAGATAAGGGTAGTTTTAAAAGAAAACAACCAGAAAAGAATAATTAAGATTAGAAATCAAAATACAGAGAAAAATGGGAGGAAAGGAAGAGAAACAAAATGAATGAAGAGGAAACTACAAATAGGAGAATAAGATGGGATAAAATATAAAAATAAGGAAAATAGAGTAACAGTAGAGCAAGAGGAAACTGAACAAATAAAGAGAGTAAAAACTTCTAAGGAAAGCTAATATTTTGTTTCCTAATTGTTCCTCAGACTTTTTCCCCAAGTCCCATCTTTCAAACATTCCAAAGGGGGCCTTCCCGAGTCCTCATACATGTTCTACTAGCAACTCTATAAAAGGAGCCCCAGCTTCTAAAAGAATTGTCTATATTTTCCAAGTGGGTTGTTGAGCAGAACAGTGTCTTTATTAATTGTAGGCTATAAGAACTTCTTGCGGAAACAGACCAAAGTGCTACACCAAAGGCACCACAGAGATTGAAAAGCAGCCCAATACAGAAAGCAAAAATCTGCAACCTAGATAACAAAAGATGAACATCCAGAATAGTTTACCTAAGAATCCTGAGAAGCTAATGAACACATGATGCTAACCACCCCTTATCATCATAAAACACAAATTAAATCTACAATGATATACCATTTCAAAATCACCAGATTTAAGGGGAAAAATTAGTCTGACCCAGTTAAGTGTCAGTAAATGTGTAGGGCAACTGAAATACTCAAATACTGCTAGTAAAAGTAAATACAGGTACAATCACTTTGAAAAATAAACTGGCATTATCTAGCAAAGAAGTGCATGCCCTACAACTCAAAAATTACTCTGCTCAGTAAAAAAAAAAAAAAAAAAAAAAAGGAAGAAATTTTGTGCCCATTCATTAGGAGACCAATATAAGAATTTTCAAATAAGCAGTATCTGTAGTAACAAAAATCCTGGAAACTAGAACAAATTCTATCATCTATGAAATGGATACGTTGTGGCATATTCATAAAACAGGACACAATATGACAGTGGACATAAATACAAGAACAAGTGATAGCTACCCACAGGTTATATAAGACTGTAACTAAGATGATTCCATTTACATAAAAGCTTAAAACACAAGCAAAATTAAATGAGATACCTGATGATTATATACATATGTGGTAAAACTATAAAGAAATACAAGGCGGGGGGCGCCTGGGTGGCTCAGTAGGTTGAACCTCTGCCTCCGGCTCAGGTCATGATCCCAGGGTCCTGGGATGGAGCCCCACATCCGGCTCTCTGCTCAGCAGGGAGCCTGCTCCCCCATCTCTCTCTGCCTGCCTCTCTGCCTACTTGTGATCTCTCTGTCAAATAAATAAATAAAATCTTAAAAAAAAATACAAGGGAATAATTAATATAAAATTCAAAATGGTGGGGGTGCCTGGGTGGCTCAGTGGGTTAAAGCCTCTGCCTTTGGCTCAGGTCATAATCCCAGGGTCCTGGGATTGAGCCCCGCATTGGGCTCTCTGCTCAGCGGGGAACCTGCTTCCCCCTCTCTCTAGCTACTTGTGATCTCTGTCAAATAAATAATAGAATAAAATCTTTTAAAAAAATTCAAAATGGTGGATATTTCAAGTATGACTAGTAGACCTCTAACTGAGGCAAGGCACACAGGAATCATTACACAAGAGCCTGATAATGTTCTTGGGTAATCACTGTATGAGGAGCTTGTATGTATGTGTGATGTGCTTCATAAGTTAAAAAAAATTACTATATTCTCTTATTTATGTGGTAAAAATAAACTTTTAAAAATTTCATCACACAAAAGGAAAAATGACATCTGCTCAGCGAGGAGCCTGCTACTCCCTCTCCCTCTGCCTTCCGCTACCCCTACTTGTGTGCGCTCTCTCTCTCTCTTTCCAATAAATAAATAAATAAACAATTTTTAAAAAGGAAAGGAAAAAAACCCGTCAAACTAGAATTCTTTAACAAAAACCAAGCAGAATCCTTCTTTAAATACAAAAAATATGAAAAAAAATTAATCAACAGACCTGCACTACCAAAAATGTCTCCCTCTATCAGAGGGAAAATGATACCATTTGGAAATGTGGGTCTACACAGACAGCACTGGAAATCATCAGTGTAGGTAAATACACCCAGGGGCACCTGGATGGCTCAGTGGTTAAGTATCTGCCTTAAACTCAGGTCATGATCCCAGGGTTCTTGGATGGAGCCCACCATCAGGCTCCCCATTCGGCGGGAAGCCTGTTTCTCCTCTCCCACTTCCCCTGCTTGTGTTCCCTCTCTTGCTGGGCCTCTCTCTGTCAAATAAATAAAATCTTTAAAAAATAAACAAACAAACAAGTAAATAAAATATAAAATGGTTTTCAAACCATTTTAAAATAGAATGGACTAGGGCACCTGGGTGGCTCAGTTGGTTAAGCAACTGCCTTCGGTTCAGATCATGATCCCAGAGTCCTGGGATCAAGTCCCGCACTGGGCACCCAGCTGCATGGGGAGTCTGCTTCTTCCTCTGACCTTCCCTCTCATGCTGTCTCACTTTGTCTCTCTAATAAATAAAATCTTGAAAAAAAAAATAGAATGGACTATTTAGAGGAAAATTAGTAGTGACATTCTATGATTCATAACAATGTAAAACACATCATAACAATAGTATAAAGTCAGAAGAGGGTGAAATGGAATTATATCATTATAAGGTTCTTATACTATACACAAAGTGGTATAATATTCTTGAAGGTAAACTGTGACAAATTAAAGATGATTATCACATACATTAAAGTAACCAGTAAAACAACAAAAACAAAGAAAAAAGACTCAAAATGAAAACCAAAGAATACCACAAACCTAATTATAATTAGTAAGTTAACAAAAGAGATAGAGTGGACTTTTTTTTTTTTAAGATTTTATTTATTTATTTGTTAGAGAGACAGAGAGAGCACGAGCACAGGCAGACAGAGTGGCAGGAAGAGGCAGAGGGAGAAGCAGGCTCCCTGCCAAGCAAGGAGCCCGATGTGGGACTCGATCCCAGGACGCTGGGATCATGACCTGAGCCGAAGGCAGCTGCTCAACCAACTAAGCCACCCAGCCGTCCCTAGAGTGGACTTTTTAAAAATCCCCCCCCAAAAAACAACAACAAAAAAAAGTGAAAAGAGGAAAAAAGACCACACAGGACAGATAGTAAAATGGTAGATTTAATCCCATCTATATCAACAATAATCTTAAATGCAAATAGTTTAATTAAAAAGCAGAGATTGTCAAATTGGATAAAAAAGCAATACACAACTACATATTACTTATCAGAAACCCATTTTGAATATAAAGATACAAATAAGCTAAAAGTTAAAGATTACAAAAAGATATACCATGCTAACATTAATCAAAAGAAAGTTGGAGTAGATATATTAATATCAGATAAAACAGATTCAGAACAAATGACACTGCAAGTGACAATGATGGCTATTTCATAATGATTATGAGACTGATCAATCAAAGGAGTGTAACAGCCCTAAACATTTATGTACCTAACAAAATATCCTCAAAATGTGTACAGTAAAAACCGATAGAACTACATATAAGGAGAAATAGGCATTCAATTATGGAAATTTCAACACCCCTCCTTTACAATAATCAATAAAGTAAGTAACAAAATCAGTAAGAATATAAAAAACTGGGCACCTGGGTGGCTCAGTGGGTTAAAGCCTCTGCCTTCAGCTCGGGTCATGATCCCAGGGTCCTGGGATCGAGCCCCGCATCAGGCTCTCTGCTAGGCAGGGAGCCTGCTTCCCCCTCTCTCTCTGTCTGCCTCTCTGCCTACTTGTGATCTCTGTCAAATAAATAAATAAAATCTTTAAATTAAAAAAAAGGAGCAAACTTAAAAAAATTTTTTTAATTTACCAATGGAAAATGGTTTAAGTCATGTCAACATGGTAAAATATCCTACAGCCATTAAAATAACTGATATAGGAAAATGTATGATAAAGTCCAAATTAAATAGCAACATATACAATTTTATATTTATAATTTTTTTCAATAATGTATAAACTTATATAAAGATGACCTGTGGGGTGCCTGGGTGGCTCAGTGGGTTAAGCCTCTGCCTTCGGCTCAGGTCATGATCTCAGGGTCCTGGGATCGAGCCCCGAATCAGGCTCTCTGCTCGGCAGGATCCTGCTTTCCCCTCTCTCTCTCTGTCTGCCTCTCTGCCTACTTGTGATCTCTGTCAAATAAATAAATAAAATATTAAAAAAAATAAAGATGACCTGTATCAATGACAATATAAACAATTTTTTAAAAACCTTGCTAATTTTTAATATTTCACTTCTTAAATAAGAGCAAGTTAGAGAAAGTATTACTTATCTTTTACTTTCAGCATTTCAGAAAAGAAAAGGCATTTAAAAACCAAAAATTGGAAAGCCCCTCTTGAGAAAGACTGACATCTTTGCCATGGACAAATGAAAAGCTAATGTTAGACTGAGGAAAGCCTTTGGGAACCAAGATAGTAAGCTGAAAGCTATCTGACTTCAATGTCTGTGTGAGTAGTAACCAAGAGCCTAACTAATGGGTTCCTTCCCTTTCCTTTCCACTGCATCTACCTCAATCAGTCTGAGAAGCTTATCTGTCATTTGAGGGAGCAATGGTGGGAAGGGTAGAGATCATGTTTCACAAAAGTGGAAAAAGGCCAATTCTTTTTTTTTTTTTTTTAAGATTTTATTTATTTATTTGACAGACAGAGATCACAAGCAGGCAGAGAGGCAGAGAGAGAAGAGGAAGCAGGCTCCCTGCTGAGCAGAGAGTCCAATTCGGGGCTCGATCCCATGACCCTGGGATCATGACCTGAGCAGAAAGCAGAGGCTTTAACCCACTGAGCCACCCAGGTGCCACAGAAAAAGGCCAATTCTTAAAAAGGGGGCAAAGGACCAGAAGTCTATGAGAATGATAGTTTGCCAGAGAAAAAAACGAAATGATGTAGTAACACCAAGAAAGAATACCCACTAATTCTTCTAGTGACTCAACCAGTTGAAGCAGGCAGACAATGCCACTCTTGTAACCATTTATTTGTGCAAGTGGAATTCATTCATTAACCTCTGTGTAAATGTGGGAAGATCAATTATTTAGGATGGAAAATTACAGTCTAATTGTACATGGCTATCATAAGGATATCACCTCACTATAAAAGTGGTGAGAACTGAAACAATACAAATTTTTTCCTCAAAGTAGTTTCATATTGCTCAATTTCCCTCTTTAAAATGGTTAACTCTGAGGCGCCTGGGTGGCTTCCTCCTCTCTCTCTGCCTGCTTCTCTGTGATCTCCGTCTGTCAAATAAATAAATAAAATCTTTTTAAAAAATAAAATAAAATAAAATGGTTAACTCTGCCAAAGGCACTATTCTTTGATAAGATAATAATCAAGCAGTAGGATTTAATGCTAATGTAATGCTTTTAATTAATGTTTTATTGGATGACTCTATGGTCATTATCATCAACTTCAGTCAGACAAGTATAGAATACTTCCTAGAACCAGATTAAACTGGTTTTAGTTCAGCCAATTCACACACAATTAGAACTATAGTCAACTGAACATAACTACTATGATCAAGCAATTATTTATTGTTGTATTTTTCCAAAATCATCTGGTTAGAAAATAAATTTACGGGGCGCCTGGGTGGCTCAGTGGGTTAAAGCCTCTGCCTTCAGCTCAGGTCATGATCCCAGGGTCCTGCGATCGAGCCCCACATTGGGCTCTCTGCTCATTTGGGAGCCTACTTCCTCCTCTCTCTCTCTGCCTGTCTCTCTGCCTGCTTGTTATCTCTGTCAAATAAAAAAAAAAAAAGAAATTTACTAATCTGCTTTCACTCCACATTTCACTTAGATCTTTCCCCTAAATTTTGATATCTAAATAACAGACCTTAATAACATTTATCCTTGTAAAAGATCTTGAAATTCACATATCTCTCAATAAAACAAAAATCTAATGAAAAAAATGTTACAGCAACTTAAAAAGAAAGAAAGAAAGAAAGAAAAATCCATGTACTAGAAGCCAGAAGACCTGATTCTAATTTCAGCTTTGTAATAAACTAGCTCCAAGACCTTGGAAAAGGTCAATTAAACTCTGTGACCCTCAACAAACTGACTTGTAAAATGAAGGTGTGTGAAACTAGTTGTCCCCCAATTTAAACAGCACCTGACTCTACTTGTGCCAATTCTTGGAGTTAAAAAATACTATCCCATTTACTACTAGTCCCACTTTGGCCATAAGCATTGACCCTGGTACATCTAGTCAACCACAAACTAAAAAACAGCATGGGGTTGCTGGTCAGAGTACAAAACCTGTCCCAAGGCCAGCTATTTTTGCATTTTTTGACTTGCAAACTTAGAATCATATATACCTCCCCCTTTTTCTTTGTTCCCAATAAAGCATCAATAATAAGGTTTGACTTCTATTAACAACCTCCTATACCTGATCCTTCACCATTCCTAGTTTAGCTGGTACATCAGATACATAAAAGAGAGCAATGAGAGATGAGCTGAAAAAGAACACTATCTACCTTTGTTCACTTCTCTCATTACTGCCTTTATGCATCCAATGCTCTGACCAAACTGACTTACTCATTCTCTCCTAGAACCACCTCAAGATATCCCACCCTCTGTATTCCAATGAATCACTTAGAATTCCTTCTATTTCCAGCGGTCCCCTCCTGGCAGGCCTCACAGCCCTACGTCAGTCGTTTTAATCCTTGTCTCCAGCAATGCCAATATTCTTAAAGCCATGCCACAGAAAAACCTTGCAGTAAAGAGGTAATCCATCTGTTTATCTGTTTGTCCATCAGGAGAGCACTCCAACTCTCTTAACATTCCTACTGCTTTTCTGGTCTTCAGATATCTCAGTAATTATCAATAATTCTCCCAAATTATAACTAGTGACTCAAAAATCAGTTCAACTTTTTGAAAACTGCCTATTAAAGATTAAAATCTCACCATTTATAGGGGCACCTGGGTGGCTCAGCGGGCCAAAGCCTCTGTGTTTGGCCAGGTCATGATCCCAGGGTCCTGGGATCGAGCCCCACATCGGGCTCTCTGCTCAGCGGGGAGCCTGCTTCCTCCTCTCTGCCTACTTGTGATCTCTGTCTGTCAAATAAATAAATAAAATCTTAAAAAAAAAATAAAATCTCACCATTTATATAAGCCTTTTAAAACATCCTTTGGCAGACTTCTAAAATTTTCTTCATAAAGGTCTTAAATATTTCTATTGTGTTCATCCAAGATTAGATTTGTTTGTTGCTGTTGTGCATGGGATTTTTCGCTGTACATTCTTCCCCCCCATTGCATTTTCTAACATAATTTCTACTCATATGGGGTTAAAAATTTAACTTTACCACTTGATCAAAGTTCTACAGATTACAGGTGCCTGGCTGGCTGAGGTGGCAGAGCATGTGACTCAGGGTCATAAATTCAAGCCCCACTTT
>ML105203.1:0-51240 GCA_003697995.1 Taxidea taxus jeffersonii
TTGTACCAATACATGCAGTCCTCCTGATCTGGTGAAAGAGTATGTGGCTGGTAATGTTTCTGGAACTGAGTGATTATTTTCTTATGTAGATTCTGAAACCCAAATGAAACACGTTAGAAGACAGAAACAGTTTCAAAACCTAAGCATCACAGTAGCTATAATGTACAAAGCTATTTAAAAATATACAGACAATCTACTCACAAAATACTTACTAATTACAAAAGGAAAAAATTAGTAGCTTTACAGTGGAGAAACTAGCAGATACCACTTTAGCCAAGTGATCAACATTACCATCACTGACAAGAAGACATACCAACACCCTAATATGATGCATTGAGGACACAATGACTTCTGTAGTTTTCTTGCCAAAAATATATAACTTTAACCTTGTCATGAGAAACCATCAGATAAAATTAAATTTAAATTTAACTTAAACTCAAATTAAACCCACACTAAGGGACATTATACAAAATAACTGGCTAGTACTCTTCAAAAATGATCACGAAAGATAAGAAAAGCAAAGAATTTTCATAGATTTAAGGAAACATGACAATTATATGCAATATGGGATCTTGATCTGAACCACAAAAAGGGCATCAGAGGGAAAGCTAGCAAAATCTAAATAAAATTTGTGGGTTAGTTAACTATTCTATCATTGTTCATTTTCTGGTTTTGATAACCATATTACAGTTATGTAAGATGTAAACAATGGGGGAAGTCAGATGAAGGTACATGCATAAAACTCTATGCTGTTTTGCAACTTTTCTATAAGCCTAAAATTATTTCAAAATAAAAACATTTTAAAAACGTACAGAGATGCAAGTACCTGAAGCTGGTTGCGATTCTTCTCTATAAGGAAATCTACTTGAAGATCATGTAAATAATAACAAAACGATTTTCCATTCCGATCACAGAATAAGAGAGACTTATTAACAAACTCCTGCAGTATGTCTTCAACTTCTTCAGTTTCCATGTCCCAGAGAATACATAACACCTAGAAATCATTTTAAGGCATTTAATATACCACAAAACTACAATGACCAGGATTGCAGATAAGGTGTTAACATACACACGTGTGCGTTATATCTTAAAAAGTCGTATCTTAAAACCCAAAAAATAGTATCTCCATTTCATATGAAGAAGCTCAACTATTCATCAAGATAAAAAAGAGAAGGAGTGCCTGGGTGGCTCAGTAGGTTAAAGCCTCTGCCTTCGGCTCAGGCCCTGATCCCAGGGTCCTGGATCGAGCCTCGCATCGGGCTGTCTGCTCAGCAGGGAACCTGTTTCCCTTCCTCTCTCTCTGCCTGCCTCTCTGCCTACCTGTGATCTCTGTCAAATAAATAAATTAAATCTTTAAAAAAAAAAAAAAAAAGATAGAAAAGAGAAGAAGTCAGATGCTTCTCCAGCCTCACTAGAACTGAGAATAGGAAATAATCTGAGTTCTACACCAAACCTATGATGGAGACTAAGAGCAGTGGGTTTACACTTTATGACACGGGTCTTAACCTTTCTTTCTTTCTTTTAGGCGCCCTGTCTTAACCTTTCAATATCATCTGTAACAACATCCTTGATAATATATCAAAAGTGACATGCCATAAATATCCAAGGACAAGGTTTCTCGGTCCTTCATTACCTTTGTAGGCACCTTAACATCCTTCTGAAGGATGGAAAGATCTGTGTAATAATCTTTGATGTCCTCTCTGAGCATTTCAACACTTATAGACATGGCTTCATCCAGAGCCTCATAATCATAAGATGAAGATTTCCTTATTCTCTTAAATTGCTTATTCTGAAGTTGCCTGAGGTAGTAATCCCAACGGTTGGGAAAATCACGTAAAAGTGCACCAATTAAAGACACTACAAGAGGAGAACCTAAAAACAAAACAAAACAGGGAAGTCACTGTATTAATCCTGTCTCATTTTAAAGTTACCACTAAGAATCACTTTATTCTTAAAAAAACAATTTCTGCTGCAAGTTATCCAAAGCCTTAAAATATTTAAAACACTTAGATTCACTTTAGATATTTCTTTTTTTTTTTTTTTTAAGATTTTATTTATTTGTTAGAGAGAGAGCAAGCGAGCACAGGGAGACAGAGAGGCAGGCAGAGGCAGAGGCAGAAGCAGGCTCCCTGCCGAGCAGGGAGCCCGATGTGGGACTCGATCCCAGGACGCTGGGATCATGACCTGAGCCGAAGGCAGCTGCTTAACCAACTGAGCCACCCAGGCGTCCCTAGATATTTCTTTTAAAGGAGTCATTAGAAATAAGAAATACTTCCTATAAGGATATTCATCACAACATTATTTAAAATAGTGAAAAATCTTAATAACAGAGAAATGATTGAATAAATTGAAGTTACCACGATATTATGCCATTGGCAATTTTTTTCAAAAGATATCTAATGACATGAGAATGTTCAAGATTTGCTTATGAAAAGGCGAGAGTCAAATTATGTATACCACTGTAATCTCATTACTTTTTTCAAAGTTTTGTATGTCCTAAAAGACTGAAAGAAATACTCTCATGGGGCTAATAATGACCAAATGATGGGTAATTTCTTTTTTTTTTTATTGCTTCACACATTTTTTAAATGTTTCAAAATGGACATGCATCACCCCTTTTTTTTTTTTTTTGATAGACAGAGACCACAAGTAGGCAGAGAGGCAGGCAGAGAGAGAGAGGGGGAAGCAGACTCCCCACTGAGCAGAGAGCTGGATGCGATGCGGGGCTCGATCCCAGGACCCTGGGATCATGACCTGAGCAGAAGGCAGAGGCTTTAACCCACTGAGCCACCCAGGCGCCCCATGCATCACCTTTATAAAGAATACAAATGAAGTGTTCTTTTCTAACGTATTTCTTAAGTCAGTTAATTCAATTGGAGTGCCTGGGTGGCTCAGCAGGTAAAGCATCTGACTCTTGGTTTCTGCTAAGGTCATGATCTCAGGGTCTTGAGACCAAGCCTTGGGCGTGGCTCCCCACTGAGGGGGGAGTCTGCTTCCCCTCTACCTCTCCCTTTGCCTCTACCCCTTTGTGGGCATATACACGCACTATCTCTCTCAAATAAATCTTTTTTTAAAAAAGACAATGAGGGACGCCTGGGTGGCTCAGTTGGTTAAGCAGCTGCCTTCGGCTCAGGTCATGATCCCAGCGTCCTGGGATCGAGTCCCGCATCGAGCTCCTTGCTTAGCAGGGAGCCTGCTTCTCCCTCTGCCTCTGCCTGCCACTCTGTCTGCCTGTGCTCGCTCTCTCTCTTTCTCTAACAAATAAATAAAATCTTTAAAAATAAATAAATAAAATAAAATAAAAAAGACAATGAGCTCAAAGCCAAGTACCTATTCAATGGCAAAAAGAAACAACAAGGTCTACTTAAGTATTAACAAGAGTGGAAGAATGCAAGTAAAGAGCTGACAGATATGACTATAAAAATTTTAATTTCTGTATGTCAAATAAGTACTATAAATGAAATTAAAAAGCAGACAAAAAACTAGGAGAAAATATTTGCAAAAATGTGGCAAAGAGCTAATAGCTTCAATAGTTAGAATGCCTAAAAATCAATTAAAAATACTGCTAACACAAAGAAAAATTTAATCAAGGGTAATTTCTAAAAATACAAATACTCAATAAACCAGTAAAAAGTTTAACTTCACTAATAAAAAATGCAAATTAAAAGGAAAACACCAGTTAATTAGATAATATTAGATAATTAGATAATATTTTTATAAAATCCCAACCAAAAAAACATAAAACTCTGATTCTCACTATATTTTTTATTGTTTGGCAGAAGTTATCCATCTTCATCTAATCTGTCCCACTGATATATTATGGTTGTTCATTAAATATTATTTTAATGAATAAATGAATACCAAAATATTATCTATGTAGGGTGTCAGAGTAGAACCTAAAATACTAAATATCCTAGTAAGTTTCTGGATATTTAGTACTAAATTATCATACTCACTAGCTTACTTTACAAAAGGGAAAATTAATATCTATAATTCCCTCATACACAAAATAACCATACCTTTACATTCCTTTATAATACTATGAGCTTGTTCTGGCAAATCTGCTTTCTTCATATTAACAAAAAGGGATAAAATTTCAAGTCCTTTTTCTTTTCCTAAGCCACTCTCCACAGAAACTACATATTTAGGACCTGCAACAAAATCACAAAATATAATAAGTGATTTGGTTTGAATATATTTAAATATAATTGAACTAAACCATGAAGTAAAAAGTAAATTAATCCTCACCCATTACTGAATCTGTAACGCTCTTGTCCCTGGTTGTAAGAAGAATCTGACACTGATTGTCAAAAGCTTTTAATACCCAAGGATCCCAAACATCATCCAAGATTAACAGAGACCTAATTAAAAAAAATAAATTACATTGAATCACTAATGACATTATTTTAAGCCTCTTTTAAAAAAGTATAATGCCACCAAAGTCTTAAAATTTACAAAATAAAGATTTCTATTTTAAGGCTCTTCCTCTTTTCTTTGCTATATTCCTTTCACAATAAACTGAACCAAGTAAGGAAAAAAAAGTTAGAGACCTTCCTCTTTTCCCACCCCAAAACAATGAATGCATTTTTTAATTTTATTTATTTATTTGACAGAGAGAGACATAGCGAGAGAGGGAACACAAGCAGAGGAAGTAGAAGAGGGAAAAGCAGGCCTCCCACCAAGTAGAGAGCCTGATGCCAGGCTCGCTCCCCAGACCCTTGGATCATGACCTGGGCCGAAGGCAGATGCTTAATGACTAAACCATCCAGGCGCCCCAATGAATGCATTTTAAAGTTAGGGAACCTATAAAAGGTGAACTGTATGTACCATGTAGGTATTAAAAATTGGTTGCCGAGTGCCTTAAAAGAAGTATCCAAGTGATGAGATTTTTCTAATTCACTCTAATTCAGTCTTAAGGCCACTATAACTAAATGAGAACTGGGCTCAGGTTAGCATTAGAATCAATCATATAACAGTAACGATATTTGACCATTTTTTAACTAGCATTTTCATATATTTCAACCAGATACAATGCACCAGAAGAATATTACCCTTCATCTGATACACTAGCATGGTTTTTTTTCCCATCCATAAATCACTTTGTTTATTCCTAATGACAAAAAAAACCTCTCTGCGAATTCTAGGTTTCTCCAAAAAGTTTTTTGAACTCAGCAGAACAGATGGAGAAAAAATACAACTAATATAACTAAAAGCTGATAGCATAATTATACACTAGCATTTTTATCCTAATGGCACACTACTTCCATGCACTACAAAAAAAGATTCTGGGTACACATACAGCCTAGAAAATTGCAAAAGTATAAACCAAAATGCTGCGGAGAAACAAAAAGAATGACTTTATAAGCCATGTTTTGATACATCTGATAGCATTTACAATATTTTCCTAAGTAGAAATCACTTTTATTTTTGCAGCGAAGGAAAGTGGGACTAGTAAAAAGTTACTACAAAAGAAAAAAGGTAATATTTAGCGGTCTTGAGGCTCCTGGAGGGTTCAGTTGGTTAAACATCTGACTCTCGATTTCAGCTCAGGTCATAATCTCAGGTTCCTGAGATCAAGCACCACGTAGGGCTCCATGCTGGGTACAGAGACTGCTTGAGATGTTTTCTCTCTCCCTCCTTCCCCACCCCTAACGGGAAAAAAAAAAAAATAGTACTCTCAATGTCATTTCCTCCAGGAATATCAATACCAGTGGCTACCAAGGGGAGGGAGCAATAACAGAGGGACCTGGAAGGGAAAGAAGCCAGAGAGAAAGGAGCTTGTCCTCTAGAATCACCTAAGAGGCTTTTCTCAAATTACTACCCTCTCCCATTAATACCCTCTGGTATTAATCTCCTTACCAATTTAAGAATCACTGCCATACTCAGCCACTGCTACATATGAAAGTGTACTGCATCATCAGCTGCACAGAAGCCATTAAAAAAAAGTTTAGAGCCATTACCTAATTCTCACCCAATTTACTGTTGAACTATCAAGGAAGGCTTTATTCATCTTTGTACTTGCAGCACTCAACCCAGAACCTGGCACAACACTCATGTTGGTTAAATGAACCAATGAAAGAACGGCTGTTAGATCGGGGAAATCAAAGTGTTGACTGAATCCCAGTTGATTAACTACTGATGGTTACACTGTTAACACAAGTACCAACTAAGCTACTATCTCCCTTCTGGCTAATGAAAACTGAAACAGTTGATAACAATGCCTGGCATCTAGTCATAATATTTATTGAATAAATGAAAATAAAACAAACTCTTGAAGTTCACAGAAATACAAGATATACACACACACACACACACACACACACACACACACACACTAAGACAACACAACAGAAGGGTCCCATTAAATAAATAAACCTTTTACCAGGTGCCTACACATTTAGTCTGTCTCTTATTCAGTGCTATCCATTAGAAATAACAGATTCAAGGGAAGAAACTTGCATTTTCTAGCAAAGACCTCTCACAAACTTAGGAAATACTTAGGAAATACTTCTTGAGCATCTCAGTGGTATATAAGAGACAACAGAGTAAGTAGGATGCAAAGAAATGTAACAATTTCAGGCCAGTGGCAGCCATTTTTAAATATAAGACAAAGAACAGCAGAAAAGCAATGCTTTATTCATAGATCTCTACTAAACAGCAAGAAAAGATATGATGTCCTCAAAATGTCAGTAGTTAAATCTCATTGAGACTTCATACACCAACTAAATTTGACTATCTGTACCTTGGGTGTTTGCGCAGCATGAGAATGCGAAGACGGTCTTTAGCCTCTTCGATATTGAGCGGAAGCCTCTGAGAGAAACTCTCATCTTGATCCAACCGTGTGCAAAGATTCTGCAATTTCATCAGAAGTCCAGATTTGTCCTGTTTCCCAACTGAAACCCAGTGTACACCCCCTGGGAAACAACCTAGTAAAGAAAATAATAATAAACTTAAGGCCTCCTTTGGAAGATTTTAGTGATAAGTAGCAGATTTGTTCTAATTTTCAATCTCATCCTATCTTCATTTTCTCTTGATTGAGGGTATAAATTTTGCTTGTAGAGTATTGTTGAACTTTACAACCTGAATCTAAGAAAAGCTGAAGATGTGAAAATGAAGTTTGAAGTAAATCTGCTATTTATCAGTTAAAATCTTAACAAACAAAAATTTATAGTCTTAATCCTAGGTCATCAATGATCACTGTACAACACAGTTTCTCTTAGTACTCTTGACATTATAAACCAGATAATTCTTTTTTTTTTAAAAGATTTATTTATTTATTTGACAGAGATATCACAAGCAGGCAGAAAGGCAGGCAGAGAGAAAGAGGGGGAAGCAGGCTCCCCACTGAGCAGAGAGCCCAATGCAGGCCCAGGACCCTGAGATCATAACCTGAGCCGAAGGCAGAGGCTCAACCCACTGAACCACCCAGGCGCCCCTAAGCCAGGTAATTCTTTATTGTAAGGAACTTTTATACGCACTACAATTTGTTTAACAGTCTCCCTGGTTTCTACCCACCAGATGCTAACAGCATTCCCCCACCCTGGTTATGACAACCAAAGATATCTTCAAACACTTTCAAATGTACCTTTCAGGTCAAAATCACCTCTGACTGAGAACCACTGATATCCAGGAACACATAACATATTCATTATGGTTCCCATACAGAAAGTTAAATTAAGAGTTAGTTTCAAGTCTGGCTCTACTGGTTACTAGCTATGCAATCTTTAGCAAACCACTTAGCCTCATTTTTATTTATTATACTGGAATAAGATTGTTTACCTTACCTATTTCAGAGTTATTGTGAGAGATTAACGATATACGTGAATTTGCTATATTAACTGTAAGGGGTTAAAACAGACAGGATTATTAGTGATATGGATCTGAGAGCACCTTGCAAACATTAAGCTCTGAAAAGTAGGCACCATATAAGAATGGACATTATTATTATTGTTACTATCAATTGTTATCATTATCATTGTTAATTAAGCCATGGTATTTCATAAAGTACATATTTTTACTTACATAGGTATCAGGAGTCAAAAATCTTAAGCCTTCCTATACTATACTTAATCGGTTCCCCCACATAAATACAAAAAAATGCTAGAGGGGCTCCTATGTGTAAAATTTGGTGAGCAGTAGCATTATTAGTACATACCAGTATCATTAACCGGGAAGATTTATGTTATGTGGGTTAAAGCCTCTGCCTTCATCAGGCTCTCTGCTCAGCAGGGGGCCTGCTTCCCCCTCCCCCTGCTTCTCTGCCTACTTGTGATGTCTGTTTGTCAAATAAACAAGTAAAATCTTAAAAAAAAAATTTATGTTATGTGATTGTAAATAGTATAAGAAAAAGCAAAAAACAGATAAATAAGTTATATCAAAGAAAAACTTATTTACTAGTATTCACAAATAATTAACTACAAAAATCACTATTTTAAAAGTTTAATCATCTATATTTATATATATGCAAAGATCTATTTGATATATTTATTGAGCACTATTCTGAGAATCCTACATACTAACCTATATTTAATCCACATATTAAACTATCAAGCAGACACTATTATTTTAAGTAGGCTCCACACCCAGCAGGGAGTCCAATGAGGGGCTCAAACTCATAACCCTGAGATCAAGACCTGATCTGAGATCAAGAGACAAATAACCAACTAAGCCACGCAGGCATCCCATAAGCACAGACTATTATTATCCCCGTTTTACAGAGGAAACTAAGGTATAGGAAGCCTGAGTAACTTGCCCAAGGTTACACAGATAATAAAGCAGAGGTGGGATTCAAACCTGCAGAACCCATGCTCAATTTATGAACTATTCTGCCTCCTCAAGGATATTAACTGCAGCATTGTTTGCAACAGAAAAAGCTGGAACCAACTGCAGTGTCCACCTTTTTTTTTTTTTTTAAAGATTTTTTTTAATTTATTTATTTGACAGACAGGGATCACAAGCAGGCAGAGAGGCAGGCAGAGAGAGAGGGGAAAGCAGGCCTCCCGCTGAACAGAGAGCCCGATGCGGGGCTCGATCCCAGGACCCTGGGATCATGACCTGAGCCGAAGGCAGAGGCTTTAACCAACTGAGCCACTCAGGCGCCCCTGCAGTGTCCATCTTAACCAACTCTTTCCAAGCCTGAGGCAGGCCCAACTAAGGAAGGAAAAACCTTATATGTAAATGAGGTTTGAAGTATTAAACAGTACTTGACATTTTAATTATTGAAATTAGACTGCCGGAATGCAAACTGGTACAGTGACTGGAAAACAGTATGGAAAGTCCTTAAAAAGTTAAAAATAGAACTACCCTGGGGTGCCTAGGAGGCTCAACTGGTTAAGTGTCTGCCTTATAATCCTGGGTCATGATCCTGGGGTCCTGGGATTGACTCCCATATTGGCTCCCTGCTCACTGGGTAGTCTGCTTCTCCCTCTCCCTCTGCCCCTATCCACCATTCGTGCTTGCTCTCTCCCTCCTTCTCTAATAAATAAATAAAATCTTTTTAAAAAAAGAAAAAGAACTACCCCATGATCCAGCAATGGCACTGGGTATTAACCCAAAGAATACAAAAACAGTGATTCAAAAGGATACATGCATGCCTATGTTTATAGCAGCACTGTTTACAATAGCCAAGATATGAATTAATGAATGGATAAAGAAGATGTGGTATATATACATAACGGAATATTCTGCCATAAAAAAGAATTAGATCTTATCATTTGCGATGACATGGAGTTAGCAAATACAGTGGTTACCAATGGACTTAGAGAATATAATGCTAACCGAAATAAATCAGAGAAAAACAAACACCACAGGATTTCACTCGTATGTGGAATTTAAGAAACAAAACGAATAACCAAAAGGGAAAAAAAAAGAGAGTGAGATGAACCAAGAAACTGACTCTTAACTATAGAAAACAAACACTTGATTACCAGAGGGGAGGGAGGGTCGGGGAACGAGTTAAAAAGGTAATGGGGATTAAGAAGTACACTTGCCCTGGATGATGTATGGAATTATTGAATTGCTATATTGTACACCTGAAACATAACCCTATAAAAAATAAAGTCACACAACAAAAAAAAAGTAAATAAAAAATAGGAGAGGGGGTGCCTGGATGGCTCAGTCAGCTAAGCATCTGGTTTTGGCTCAGTTCATCATCTCATTCAACTCAGGATCCTGGGATCGAGCCCCACATTGGGCTCTCTGCTCAGCCGGAAGTCTGCTTGTCCCTCGCCCTCTGCTTCTGCTCATGTGCTCTTTCTCTCGCTCACTCTGTCTCTCAAATAAATAAAATCTTAAAAAAAAGAAAAAAAAAGTTACGTGTACTTATTGCAATAAGCACCAGGTGATGTACTGAATTGCTGAATAACTGTATCACAGATCTGAAACTAATATAATATTGTGTGTTACCTAACTCAAGTTAAAATAAAAACCTTGGGGGCGGGGGGGGGGAAGAAACCGGGTACCTGGTGGCTCAGTTTAGCATCTGACTCTGGATTTCGGCTTGTGTCATGATCTCAGGGTTTTGGAATAAGTGTCAGGCGTCAGGCTCTGCACCCAACAAGGAGTCGGCTTGAGATTCTCTCTCTCTTTGCCCCTTCCCCCATTTGCATGCACACATGTGCATGTACTCTCTCTCGCTCTCTACAATAAATAAATCTTTCCCCAAAAAAATTCGATTGTTTTTAAAACTTGAGGTGACTTGGGGACTCTGAACCTGTATAAAGGCAGGAAAAGAATCAGAGCCACGGAAGTGTTAAACAGGCTATAAGGGAAAAAAGTTTTTCCTGATTATACCCTACAAACCTCAATGCAAGGGTTATATATCCACTAACTAAACCTAGTAAAACTGCCAAGGTTTATGATTATGAATTTAAATTGGAACTCAGCTGGCTGATTTTCTCCAACAAAGAGGAAAAAAGTAACTGTCCAAATGAAGCCATGGAGAGTGAGTGAGTAACTGTCTGGATGGAGCAATGGGGAGTAAGCAATTAGATTCTATCTCCTAGCAAAAAGAAAGAAGCAGAATTTACCCAAGTAAGGAGAAACTAAAGAACCAAGAGCATGTGCAAAGAAGCAACCAAATACTGGGTGATAAAAACCTAGGCCTGAGCCTAAAGACGGGGCTGATGGGAAAAACAGTGAGGATATTATAGAATCAGAGGATAAGTCTTGATAGGTCTGGAAACTGTAGTAGTGAACTTGAGCAGAATAGGTGGACGTGGGCAAAGAATAGAACAGACTGCTGGGACGCCTGGGTGGCTCAGTGGTTTAAGCCTCTGCCTTCAGCTCAGGTCATGATCTCAGGGTCCTGGGATCGAGCCCCACATCGGGCTCTCTGCTCAGTGGGGAGCCTGCTTCCCCCCCCATCTGCTGCTCTGCCTGCTTGTGATATCTCTCTCTCTGTCAAATTAATAAATAAAATCTTTAAAAAAAAAAAAAAGAACAGACTGTTTAACATTAAGATTTCAAAAGTGGTATCATTTCTGGTATTGATAAAGACAAGGATCCAGTCTGTGAGCAGGAAGTATATGGATAAAGGGAAGTAAAGAAAATGGTTACTACAGATAAAGACATCAAGAAATTGAGAAGCCAGGGATGCGCTCCAAGGCAGAGGAATAGGAGACCTAAATTTCCTCCAGTCCCAGGAATTCAGCTAGATAGTTATCAAACCATTCTGAACACCTATGAATTCAACAGGAGATTGAAGAAAAGAGTAGCAGCAACTCTATGAACAGAGAACTGCTACTTTCTGGAAGGTAGGACATGCGAAGAAGTCAATCTGAGGCAATATACGGAAAGATAAACTGCGGGGGAGGGAGCCTCCATAAGCTGGCTCCCAGCAAGTGATAGAGCAGGGGAGCACAAAATCAGAACTTTCAGAAGTCTGTTCCAGTGAGGGACGTCGCTCCAGTGGCTACTCAGGGGCCAGGGGGGTGGGGGATGTGCTCACTGGAACAGTGTGTCAGGACTCTAGGGGTCACAGAAAGACTGAGGGTACCTGAGAACGGCAGAGCTCCCAGGTATTAGAGCAGGAAGCCGACTGCAAAGACGGAGCCGAGGAACAGGCTCTCAGTTCAGGTTGCCATAATCCGTGATTCCTAGCACGGTCAGGCCACAGCTCTTCCAGCAGGGACCCTACAAGTGGCAGATCTGAGGGAGACTCCCCTTCCTCCCCCAAGAGGAGCAGCACGGGAGTGTACCACAGGAATCTGCTGGGTTTGGAGACTCCAAACGGGGTCATGTGCCTCAGACAGAAACACTTGGTCACAAGCCAGGTGAGCACAGAATGCAACTAGAGACTAGAGAGACAGGAGTGACTGACTGCTTTTCTCTGAGGGTGCACTGAGGAGCAGGGCCCTGAACACTTGGCTTCCCCAGGGCCAGAGACTGGGAGGCTGCCATTTTCATTCTCATCTTCCAAAGCTGTACAGAAAGCTTTCAGGGAACAAAAGCTACTGAAAGCAAACCCAAGCAGATTACTTAGCCTGGCCCCTGGCAAGGGTGGTGAAATTCCACCTCAGGAAAAGACATTTTGGAATTATTCTTCTTTCCTTTTTCAACCAACTTCTTATCAATTCCTTCTTAAAAATCCATTTTAATTATTATTTTACAGTCATACTCTATCCCTTCATTGCATTTACCCTTACTTTTTGTATGCATATATTTTCCTTCCTTAAAATTTTGGGATGCAGATTCTTCTAACAGACCAAAATATACCCTAAATCTAGTGTATGGCTTTGTTGTATTCACCTGCCTGATCATATTCTTTCCTTTTTTTTTTTTTTTATGTTTCTTTTTTCAACCAACTTATCACCTTATCAATTCCTTTTATAAAATCTTTTTTAATTTTCATTTTTACACCAAAAATCTAGTGCGTGGCTCTCTTCTATTCACCAGCCTAATCACAGTCTTCTTTTTTTTTCCCTCTGCCCTCACCCCCCACCCGTTTCTTCTGATTTGTTTAGTGTATATTTTTCTGGGGTCATTGTTACCCTTGTAGCACTTTGGTTTTTTGTTCATCTGTTCTTCTCCAGACGAAATGACAAAACAGAAAAACTCACCTCAAAAAAAAAAAAAAAAAAAAAAAGAGGCAGTACTGACTGCCAGGGGACTAATCAACATGGACATTAGTAGGATGTTGGAACTACATTTCAAAATGACGATTATAAAGATACTAGCTGGATGTAAAAAAGGCATAGAAGATATTAGAAAATCCCTTTCTGGAAAAATAAAACCTAACCAAATCAAAATCAAAAAGGCTATTAATGAGGTGCAGTCAAAAATGGAGACTTTGATAGGATAATGAAGCAGAAGAGAGAATTAGTGATATAGAAGACCAAATGATAGAGGATAAGGAAGCTGAGAAAAAGAGAGATAAACAACTACTGAATCATGAGGGGAGAATTCAAGGGGTACCTTGATACCATAAAGCAAAAGAATATTAGAGTAATTGGGATTCCAGAAGAAGAAAAGAGAGAGAGGGGCAGAAGGTATATCAGAGCAAATTATAGCAGAGAATTTCCCTAATTTGGAAAAATAAACAGACATCAAAATCCAAGAGGCACAGAGAACTCCCCTCAAAATCAATAAAAATATGTTAACACCCTGACATCTAATAGCAAAACTTGAAAATCTCAAAGACAGGGACGCCTGGGTGGCTCAGTTGGTTAAGCGGCTGCCTTCGGCTCAGGTCATGATCCCAGCATCCTGGGATCGAGTCCCATATCGGGCTCCTTGCTCAGCAGTGAGCCTGCTTCTCCCTCTGCCTCTGCCTGCCACTCTGTCTGCCTGTGCTCGCTCCTGTGCTCTCTATCTGACAAATAAATAAATAAAATCTTAAAAAAAAAAAAATCTCAAAGACAAAGAGAAAAGCCTGGAAGCAGCTCAGGATAAGAGGTCTCTAACCTACAATGGTAGAAACATTATACTGTCAGTAGACCTATCCACAGAGACCTGGCAGGCCAGAAAAAACTGGCATGATATATTCAGGGTACTAAAGGAGAAAAATAGCCAAGAATATTACATCCAACTAGGCTGTCACTGAAAATGGAGAGATAAACAGCTTCCAGGACAAAAGAAACCAAAGGAATTTGCAATCACCAAACCAGCCCTACAAGAAATACTGAAAGGGGTCCTCTAAACAAAGAGAGAGCCTAGAAGTAACACAGACCAGGAAGGAACAGGAACAATACATAGTAAGTCACCTTACAGGCAATTCAGTGGCACTAAGTTCATATCTTTCAATAATTACTCTGAATGTAAATGGGATAAATCCCCAATCAAAAGACAGGGTATTAGATTAGATTACAAAAAACAAGACCCAACAATATGCTGTCACAAGAGACTCATTTTCAACCCAAACACACCTCCAGATTTAAAGTGAGGAGGTGGAAAAACCATTTACCATGCTAATGGACATCAAAAGAAAGCTAGGGTGACAATCTTTATATCAGACAAATTAGATTTTAAACCAAAGACTATAATAAGAGGAAGAAAGACACTATGTTATGCTTAAAGGATCTATCCAATCAGCAGATCTAATAATTGTAAACATTTATGTCCCTAACATGGGAGCAGCCAACTATATAAGCCAATTAATAACAAAATCAAAGAAACACATTGACAATAATACAGTAATAGTAGGGGACTGTAACACGCCCCTCACTGAAATGGACAGATCACCTAAGCAAAAGGCCTACAAGGAAATAAAGGCTTTAAATGACACACTGGACCAGATGGACTTCACAGATATTTTCAGAACATTCCATCCCAAAGCAACAGAATACACATTATTCTTTATAGCACATGGAACATTCTCCAGAATACATCACATCCTGGGTCACAAATCAAGTCTCAACCAGTACCAAAAGACTGGGATCATTCCCTGCATATTTCCGGACCACAATGCTTTGAAACTAGAACTCAATAACATAAGCTGGAAAGAACTCAAATACATGGACACTAAAGAACATACTACTAAAGAATGAATGGGTCAACTGGGAAATTAAAGAAGAATTTTAAAAATTCATGAAAATGAAAACACAACTGTTCAAAATCTTTGGGATGCGGCAAAGGAGGTCCAAAGAGAAAAGTATATAGCGATACAAGCCTTCCTCAAGAGAAAAGAAAGGTCTCAAATATACTACCTAACCCTACACCTAAAGGAGCTGGAGAAAGAACAGTAAAGAAAGCCTAAACCTGGCAGAAGAGAAATAATAAAGATCAGAGCAGATATCAAGGAAATAGAAACCAAAAGAACAGTAGAACAGATCAATGAAACTAGGAGCTGGTTCTTTGAAAGAATTAATAAGACTGATAAAACCCTGACCAGGCTTATCAAAAGGAAAAGAGAAAGGACCCAAATTAATAAAATCATGAATGAAAGAGGACAGATCATAACCAACACTAAAGAAATGCAAGCAATTTTAAGAACATATTATAAGCAACTATATGCCAACAAATTAGACAATCTGGAAGAAATGGATGCATTCCTAGAGACATATAAACTACCAAAACTGAACCAGGAAGAAGACCCATAACCAGCAACGAAATTGAAGCAGCAATCAAAAATCTCCCAATAAACAAGAGCCTAGGGCCAGATGGCTTCACAGAAGAATTCTACCAAACATTTAAAGAATTAATACCTATTGTTCCAAAACTGTTCCAAAAAACAGAAATGGAAGGAAAACTTCCAAACTCATTTTATGAGGCCAGCATTACCCTGATCCCAAAATCAGACAAAGACCCCATCAAAAAAGAGAATTACAGACCAATATCCCTGATGAACATGGATGTGAAAATTCTCATCAAAATACTAGCCAATGGGATCCAACAGTACATTAAAAGGGTTATTCACCAGACCAACTGGGATTTATTCCAGGGCTGCAAGAGTGGTCCAACATCTGCAAATCAATCAATGTGATACATTAACCAAAGAAAGGACAAGAGCCATATGATCCTCTCAATAGATGCAAAAAAAGTATTTGACAAAGTACAGCATCCTTTCTTGATTAAAACTCTTCACAATGTAGGGAAAAAGGGTACATATCATAAAAGCTATCTATGAAAAACCCACAGCAAATATCATTCGCAATGGGAAAAAACTGAGAGCTTTTCCCCTAAGGTCAGGAACACGTCAGGGATGTCCACTATCACCACTGCTATACAACATACTACTGGAAGTCCTAGCTTCAGCAACCAGACAATAAAAAGAAATGAAAGGCATCCGAGAGTGCTTGGGTGGCTCACTTGGTTAAGCGACTGCCTTCAGCTCAGGTCATGATCCTGGAGTCCCAGGATCAAGTCTCACATCAGGCTCCCTGCTCAGTAAGGAGTCTGCTTCTCCCTCCAACCCTCCCCCCTCTCATGCTCTCTCTCTCTCTCTCTCTCTCATTTAAAAAAAAAAAAAGCATCCAAATTGGCAAAGAAGTCAAACTCTCACTCTCTGCAGATGATATGATACTTTATGTGAAAAAACCAAAAACTCTACCCCAAAACTGGCAGAACTCATAAAAGAATTCAGTAAAGTGTCAGGATATAAAATCAACGAACAGAAATCAGGTGCATTTTCATACACCACCAAGACAGAAGAAAGAGAAATTAAGGACTCAATCCCATTTACAACTGTACTCAAAACTGTAAGATACCTAGGAATAAATCTAACCAAAGAGACAAAGAGTCTGTACTCAGAAAACTACAGAATACTCATAAAGAAACTGAGGAAGACACAAAGAAATGGAAAAATGTTCCATGCTCAAGGATTGTAAGAAAAAAATATTGTGAAAATGTCTATGCTACCAGGGCGCCTGGGTGGCTCAGTGGGTTAAAGCCTCTGCCTTTGGCTCAGGTCATGATCCCAGGGTTCTGGGATCGAGCCCTGCATCGGGCTCTCTGCTCAGCAGGGAACCTGCTTCCTCCTCTCTCTCTCTGCCTCTCTGCCTACTTGTGACCTCTGTCTGTCAAATAAATAAATAAAATCTTAAAAAAATAGGTCCTAGATATTAACTTAAAAAAAAAAGTCTATGCTACCTAGAGTGATCTACACATTTAATGCAATCCCTACCAACATACCATCAACTTTTTTCACAGAAATGGAACAAATAATCCTAAAATTTGTATGGAACCAGGAAAGACCTGAAATAGCCAGAGGAATGTTGAAAAAGAAAAGCAAAGCTGGTGGCATCGCAATTCCAGACTTCAAGCTCTATTACAAAGCTATAATCACCCTGACAGTATGGTAACGGCACAAAAATAGACACATAGATCAATGGAACAGAATAGAGAGCCCAGAAATGGACCCTCAACTCTATGGTCAACTAATCTTTGACAAAGCAGGAAAGAATGTCCAATGGAAAAAAGACAGCCTCTTCAGCAAATGGAGTTGGGAAAATTGGACAGCCACATGCAAAAGAATGAAAATGGACCATTTCCTTACACCACACACAAAAATAGACTCAAAATGGATGAAAGACCTCAATGTGAGAAAGGAATGCATCAAAATCCTTAAGAACACGGGCAGCAACCTCCTCAACCTCAGCTGCAACAACTTCTTCCTAGACACAGCACCAAAGGCAAGGGAAACAAGGTCAAAAATGAACTGTTGAGACTTCAAGATCAAAAGCTTTTGCACAGCAAAAGAAACAGTAAACAAAACCAAAAGACAACTGATAGAATGGGAGAAGACAATTGCAAATGACCTATCAGATAAAGGGCTAGTATCCAAAATCTATAAAAAACTTACCAAACTCAACACCCAAAGAACAAATAATCCAATCAAGAAATGAGTAGAAGACATGAACAGACATTTCTGCAAAGAAGACATCCAGATAGCCAACAGAAACATGAAAAAGTGTTCAACATCACTCGGCATCAGGGAAATACAAATCAAAACCACAATGAGATTCCACCTCATACCAGTCGGAATGGCTAAAATTAACAGGTCAGGAAATGACAGATGCTGGTAAGGATGTAGAGAAAGGGGAAAACCTCCTACACTGTTGGTAGGAATGCAAGCTGGTGCAACCACTCTGGAAAACAGTATGGAGGTTCCTCAAAAAGTTGGACATAGAGCTATCCTATGACCCAGCAATCTCACTACTGGGTATTTACCCCAAAAAGACAAATGTGGTGATCTGAAGGGGCACGTGCACCCGAATGTTTATAGTAGCAATGTCCACAATTGCCAAACTATGGACAGAGCCTAGATGTCCATCAGCAGATAAATGGATAAACATGTGGTGTATATGTATATATAATGGAATATTATGCAGTCATCAAAAAAATAAAATCTTGCCATTTGCAATGACGTGGATGGAACTAGAGGCTATTATGCTAAGCGAAATAAGTCAATCAGAGAAAGACAATTATCATATGATCTTGCTAATATGTGGAATTTAAGAAACAAGGCAGAGGACCGTGGGGGAAGAGAGGAAAAAATGAAATATGATGAAACCAGAGAGGAAGACAAGCCATAAGAGACTCTTAAGCTCAGGAAATAAACTGAGGGTTGCTGGAGTGTAGGCGGCTGGGAGGGTTGTGGTGGCTGGGCTATGGACACTGGGGAAAGTATATGCTATGGTGAGTGCTGTGAATTGTGTTAGACTGCTGAATCAAAGACCTGTACCCCTGAAATAAATTATATATTATATGTTAATTTAAAAAAAGAAAGAAACTGAGAGGCCAAGGTTTTGGATGACTCATCCATATAAATATGGATATCTTACTATGAGTGTCAACATGAGAAGAACTTAAATTTATAACTACAGACTTCAATTATCAATGAATAAGAGCAATACCATTAACTGGGAAAGATCAGAGAAAGCAATTGCAAAGGACAGACTTTAGCTGGAGAAGGGAGTATTAATGGTCTAGATGAGGCAAGAGAAAAGCAAGGACAACATCTACCCATTTCCTGGTCCTGAAATATGTGAGATGTAAAGGAAAAAAACTTGCCACACCCTGGAGGACAACTACAGAAAAATGGTAGCCTCTAGGAATTGTCCAATTTCAGATAAGGAAAGGAGATCAATGATCCAAGAACAGACTGATAAGATAGGGGAGTTCCTGATCACAGAGGAGGAAATCTAGGTAAGACAGAAAAGCTTGGGAATGAGAGGAGGAAACCTAGATCAGAATCAAAATGTACTGAACACAAACTGCATGAGAATCTAAAAAATAACAAATAACCAGAAAACAGAGAACTCCGCAGGAACTAAGGTAAAGATAGTGCTATAAAGCATGGTTTGATTACCACTGAAAGCTTCTGAAAGCTCCATTAGACCTCCTTCTAAGTCAACATTTACGAAACAGTAAATCCCTAAGGTTTCCCTTAGTGTAATACCTGTGTTCTGTGTGTGCAGATGTTTGTAAATGCACCAGAAAAAAGCTTGGAGGGGCACCTGGGTGGCTCAGTCATTAAGCGTCTGCCTTTGGCTCAGGTCATGATCCCAGGGTTCTGAGATCGAGCCCCACATCAGGCTCCTTGCTCCGTGGGAGGCCTGCTTCTCCCTCTCCCACTCCCCCTGCTTGTGTTCCCTCTCTTGCTGTGTCTCTGTCAGATAAATAAACAAAATCTTAAAAAAAAAAAAAAAAACTTGGAAAAATTACTCTAAACTGTTAACCATGATTATGTCTGTTGAAGGGTTTAGAATTTAGGAGAAAAGGAAGAAAGGCAGGTGCAAAGAATTTTTACTTCTTTCTAAATGAAAATACTACATTTGTAAAATTTTTCAAGATTTTATTTTTGAGTAATCTCTACACCCAACGTCGGGCTTGAACTTACAACCCCAAGTTTAGGAGTTGCATGGTCTACAGACTGAGCCTGCAAGGCTCCCCTACTTTTGTGATATTTAAAACAAATTTTAAACTACCTGTTGCTCCTAAAGTTTTGGGTTTTTTTAACATGTCTATTCTATTTAAAATTTCTTAAAAAACAGGGCACATGGGTGGCTCAGTTAAATGTCCAACTCGTGATCTCAGCTCAGGTCTTGATCTCAGAGTCATGAGTTCAAGCCCTACATTGGGCTCCATGCTGAGCATGAAGACAGATAGACAAACAGACAGGTATCCTGCAAATCATCCCAGAGTTACAAGGGAAAGAAAGTACCTGATGTACCAAGCTAGTAAATTCTTCAGATTTAAATTTATGTACCTATTACCTAGACCAAAGGTCTTTCTCTCCTAAAGACAAATACCATATGATTTCACTTAAATGTAGAATCTAAAAAACATATAAGCTCCCCCCCCCAAAAAAAGGCAAAAACAGACCCATAAATACAGAGAACAAACTGATGGTTGTTGCTAGAATCGGGGGAGTGAGGGGGAAGGGGCAAAATGGGCAATGGGGAGTGGGAGGTACAGACTTCTGGTTATGGAATGAGTAAGTCCAGGGCATGAAAGGTACAGCACAGGGAACATAGAGAATGGTATTATAATAGTACTGTATGGTAACAGATGCTAGCTATACTTGTGGTGTGTACAGCATAACACAGTAGAATTCTCAAATCACTTTGCTGTATACCTGAAACTAATGTAACATTGTGTGTCAACTATAAGTCAAGTAAAAACAAAATTAAAAAAAAAAAAGCATAGTATGTTCAAAAGCAAAAAAAAAAGTCTTCTCTCCTAAATTTAAAACTAAAAAATTAGGGCATTAGAAACCTATGCAAGGGGTGCCTGGCTGGCTTAGTTAGTAGAGTATGTGACTCTTGATCTCAGGGTGGTGAGTTCAAGCCCCATTTGGGGGAAGAGTTTACTTTAAAAAAAAAAAAAAAAAAAAGAAGGGGCGCCTGAGTGGCTCAGTGGATTAAAGCCTCTGCCTTCGGCTCAGGTCATGATCCCAGGGTCCTGGGATTGAGCCCCGAATTGGGCTCTCTGCTCGGCGGGGAGCCTGCTTCCCCTCTCTCTCTGCCTGCCTCTCTCTGCCTACTTGTGATCTCTGTCAAATAAATAAAATCTTTAAAAAAAAAAAAAAAACTATGCAAGAAAAATAAAACACTGCTAGCTTTACAAAGAAAGAAAGAGACCAAATGACCAACTGATTTGCAAATCTCCTACTGTCACAATATGATAGTTAAATGCTTAAGTATTAATTCCACATTTCAGAAAGAATGTAAACATCTTGACTATGGGCACAAGAGGGAGCAATTTAGCCTTGAATGAGGCTTACACCTGAAATTCATTCAAAGAACCTTATTCACAGAAAAACCACCTTTAATCAGAGAAAAATTAACCCCATCTCAATTTCACATGTGACTTATTCTAGTAGTAATTAAAAATCTAATAGCATCTGGGGCACCTAGATGGCTAAGTCACTTAAGTGTCTGCCTTTGGCTCAGGTCATGATCCCAGGGTTCTGGGATTGGGCCCAACATCTCTTAGGGAAAAAAAAAAAGAAGCAAAAGTATCTACTCTTGAACTAGTAAATATATTAAAGCAGACTCCAAAAACATTAATGAACTAAATATGAATGGTAAGGACTACTTAAGCAAAGTTCAAGAAGCACAAATTAGAAGACACAAAAATTTGTTAATTTAACTATATCGGAGTTAAAACTTGTTAAAGACATTCAGAATAAAGTTAATACAGATAAATATTTATACTGTCTAAAACCAACAAGGCCTAATACCTAGAATATAAAAGAAACTCCTAAAAAGCAATGAGAAAAAGATAGAAATCTCAATGGAAAAACAGACAAATGATACAAACAAAACTTATTAAAAAAGGAAACTCGAAAAGCTAAAAAGCTTAAGAAATAGTTAAACTCAAATTAACAGAGAAATGCAAATTTTTGGCCTGGCAAAAATTATAAAGCTAGATGACACCTAGTGTGAATAAGGAAATGAGGACATAGGAGGCCTCACACTCTACTGGTGGGAATGTACAGATTGGACAGCAATCAAATCTGATATCAGCATTTCCTATAATTTAGTGATTCTGCTCCTTGATACATAAACTCAAAAATTCTCACTTCTGTAAGAGTTCAACCCCGCTTTGCTGGGATAGCAAATAGTTGGAGACAATCTATGTACCTATTAGCTAGCGGAATGAATAATAAAACGTGCTGGATGCATCTCACATAGGGCAGCAATCAGGTGTAACAAGTAAGATACACAGCCAGGAAGGATAAATCTTAAAAACAGCATCAAGAGAGATAGGAAATAGAATAAAATAATTAACACTATAACATTTACACAAATTTACAATATCTGCCTACAAACAACAAACATTTTACAAGAAAACATATAATACACATGTCCTTACGAAGAACATACATTAAATATACTGGAAGGGGGTGCCCATGTGCCTCAGTTGGTTAAGCGTCTGCCTTCACCTTGGGTCATGATCCCAGGGTCCTGGGACCAAGTCCTGCATTGGGCTCCCTAGTCAGCGGAGAGCCTGTTTCTCCCTCTCCCTCTGCTGCTCCCCTTGCTCGTGCTCTCTGTCAAATAAATAAATAAGATCTTTAAAAAAAATTAAAAAACAAAAAATTGGAAGGAGCACCTATGGGGAGGTGTGATATTGTGATCAATATATTTGGTCATCACTGTTCTTGACACACAGGTATAAAACCCTCGTAATTTCTTACATAAGAGCCATAGGGGCACCTTTTATATTTAGTTTTGTTCCCAGTTCCTGAAGTAGCTCTGGAGCTATGAAAGTGAAACTACTCATATAACAAGCCCCTTTAAACCTCACCTGAGCTTGTTAATGAAGTTATTTTTGGAAAGACTTGCTATAAGCTAAGGATGGGGACCATTGCCAGGGGAACCAACCATACAGATGGTTGGAACTTTCAGCCCCACACCCCAGATCTCTCAGACCTCTGCGGAGGGAAGAGAAGATAGAGACTGAACTCAATCACCAATGGCCAATGATTTAATCGGTTGTGTCTTCATAATGAAGCCTCCCAAAACCAGGATACAGAGAGCTTCCAGATCAAAGGTGTGGAGAGAATGGTACACTAGAGAGGGCATGGAAGCTCTGCACCCCTTCCCATTTACTTTGCTTTATGCATCTCTTCCATCTGGCTGTTCCTGAGTTATATCCTTTTTTTTTAAGATTTTATTTATTTATTTGTCAGATAGAGAGTACAGGAGCGAGCACAGGCAGACAGAGTGGCAGGCAGAGGCAGAGGGAGAAGCAGGCTCCCTGCTGAGCAAGGAGCCCGATGTGGGACTCGATCCCAGGATGCTGGGATCATGACCTGAGCCGAAGGCAGCCGCTTAACCAACTGAGCCACCCAGGCGTCCCGAGTTATATCCTTTTATAATAAACCAATAACGTCATAAGTGAAATGCTTTCCTGAGAAAGCTGCTCTAACAAATTAATCAAATCGAAGGAAAGGGAATCTCCAATCTATAGCCATTTAATCAGATACACATGTAACAACCTGAACTTGTTGGGGCACCTGGGTGGCTCAGTGGGTTAAGCCTCTACCTTTGGCTCAGGTCATGATCTCGGGGTCCTGGGATAGAGCCCCGATTGGGCTCTCTGCTCAGCAGGGAGCCTGCTTCCCCCCCTCTCTCTGCCTGCCTCTCTGCTTGTGATCTCTCTCTGTCAAATGAATAAATCTTTAAAAAAAACAACCTGGACTTGTGATTGGTTATCTGAAGGGGAGGGGGGCAGGAGGGCCCTTAACCTGTGGGCTCTGTCACTATCTCCATGCACATAGTGTCAGAACTGAATTAAATTATAGGATACCCAGCCAGTCTTGAAGTTACTGGATGTGTGGAAAACCTACACATCTACTGTCAGAAATGAAGTAGTGCTGTAGTTGTGTAGACACAATGGAAAAGTGTGTTTTTCCTTAGAAGAAGAAAGGAAAATGAGGATGGGAAGTTTTTAAAAGGAAATAAACACAGGAAGAAGCTAAGGCTTATACAAACCCAATACCATACTGGGTGTGAACTAATGAATGATTAACTCAATGCTCTATACATAAGATCTCACAGAAGTATATGAGAAATATTAAGCTCACTATGTACTGGAGAACTGCTAGTATCTCTGATATCTTCTCAAAACAAAGTGGTTAAAAATCTATTCTGAGGGGCGCCTGGGTGGCTCAGTGGGTTAAGCCTCCGCCTTCGGCTCAGGTCATGGTCTCAGGGTCCTGGGATTGAGCCCCACATCGGGCTCTCTGCTTGGCAGGGAGCCTGCTTCCCCCTCTCTCTCTGCCTGCCTCTCTACTTGTGATCTCTGTCTGTCAAATAAATAAATAAAATCCATTCTGAGACCATAATTTATACAATATGACTCCTGGGGAATTACTCCATAAGTTGTTGGTCATTTTAACCCCTAAAACTGAAAACTCACCCCAATAATCTAGAGTTATTTAAAATGATTGAGAGGCACACTTTTAATCTTTAAATTAGTATGCTACAATTTTTAAAAGGAAATTCATAATACTAAAAGGAAAATCCATTTTTCACACTAAAAGAACTTAATCCAGTCTTTATCCTTAAACACCCCTGGTGATCAACTTTGCAGTAGAATAAATGAGTGAGTGAGTGAATGAGTAAGTATTCAAATAAATCCTTAGCCCTAAGACTTGCATGACTTGCACAAAACCTAATGACAAAGGGGAAAAAACAAGGAACTGGGCATATTTCTAACAAGAGTATGATCAACAGCACTAAGGGCTGTGAAGTACAAACTAAAGCCCAGGTGAGTACAACAGATGTCCCCTAACCTCCATCCTTCTAAACCTCTTAGAGGCTTATGATTTATTCCAGCATTCTGTCATCTCATCATAAACTCTCTTAATTGCCTGTTCTATATTGTAAAGAAAAAACTTATTAACAACTGTAAGTCAGGACCAATCTTTAAATTCCCCTTGAAGGGACGCCTGGGTGGCTCAGTGGGTTAAAGCTTCTGCCTTCGGCTCAGGTCATGATCTCAGGGTCCTGGGATCGAGCCCCGCATCGGGCTCTCTGCTCTTCAGGGAACCTGCTTCCTCTCTCTCTCTGCCTGCCTCTCTGCCTACTGGTGATCTCTGTCAAATAAATAAATAAAATCTTTTAATAAAAAAAGAATATTTAAATTCCCCTTGAAGTCACTAATGAATAGAGGCAGCCAAAGACTGATGGAGGTGTGTAACTATTCTCAGTAAATACCTTGGGAACCCAACAGATTCACTAAGGTCAGCAGTATACCTGCCAAATGTCCTAAATGCTCTTCGGCACAGTATGCCCTTCCCTATTCCAGTAACTACCCAATACCTTCCCTCCTTCCCTACTCTCCCATCTCTACCTAGTCCACCTGGCAAACTTCTACCTTTCCTCCAAACTCCAGTTAAAATGTCATGTCATTCAGGAAGCCTGTCCTGTCCACCCTCTTCCCCATGAGAGAGACTTTTTTTTTCCTTCCATATACTTGTTTCTACTGTTCAATTTATCACATATGATTTGTTTACATATCTGTCTCTCCTTTTTTTTTTTTTTTAATGAAACATGCTCTTTCCAGGGAGTTTTTTTGTTGTTGTTTTACTTTTTTTTAATTTTATTTGTTAGAGAGAGAAAGAACAAGCACAAGCAGGGGGAGGGGCAGAGGGAAAAGCAGGCTCCATGCTGAGCAAGAGCCTGCTGTGAGACTGGATCCTAGGATTATGACCTGAGCTAAAGGCAGATGCTTAACTGACTGAGTCACCCTGGTGCCGCCTGTATCCCCTACTTGACTGTGAACAAATTTCTTAGATCCACAGACTGGGCCTTCTTTTTTGGCCAAGCTCCACAATAGTCTCTCAAACATTTACGGAATACATGAATACCTGAAGCAGAAAAGGAGTCATTAGATGTCGAATGACTCTATAAGCCTATCAGCAGGAGCACCTGGCTGGCTCAATCTGTAAAGCATGGGACTCTTGATCATGGGGTTGTCAGTTTGAGCCCTATACTGAGTGTAGAGATTACTAAATAAATAAATAAACAAATAAATGCCTATCCTCAAAAACCCATCAGTTGCTATAGTCAACTCCCATTTTCTTCTTTTTCTTGGGGATTACACATAAAATAGACAAGTTACTAAAGATTTTATTTTTAGAGATAAGCAACTGAAAGAACTAATTACAGAAATGGAATTAATATCTTAATACAAGATGCCAAATACATGGGAGAATCACTCACTAGGAGAAGCATTAACGGAACTGGGTTTCCAAAAACCTCTTTCTCTACAGCAATCAACTAACTGGAGAGTGTTAAGTCCAGTACTTCCTAAAAGGAAGGAATATAAGCCAGACAACCTTTGAAGATCCTTTTTCAACTCTACAATACCCTCCAATTACTAAGATACAAGGGAACTAGCTTCAATCCAGTGATAATAAGTACCATCTGATAATACATGAATTTATTAGCCTGGTTAGCAAAACCTCCTTGTGACAGGTACAAAATAAATTGCAAATTTAATCATGCCTGTAGTAGGCAGAATAACAGCCCCTAGAAGATGTTCACATCCTAATCCACAGAACTTGTGATTATGTCACCTTACATGACAAAAAGGACTTTGCAGATGCAATTAAACTAAGGATTGGGGGATGAGATTATCCTGGATCATTCAAGGGATCCCAGAAGAGAGAGGTAAAAGGTAAGAGTCAGAGAAAGAGATTTGATGACAAAAGCAAAGATCAGAGAGAAAAATATCTGAAGACACTATTATGTACCACCAGCTTGAAAATTGAAGAAGGAACCATAAGTCCAGGAATGCAGGCCATCTCTAGAAGCTGGAGAACACAAGAAAAAGGATTTTCCCTAGAGCCTCCAAAAGAACTCAGCCCTGCTGACACCTTGACCTTAGCCCGGTAAGAACTACTTTGGACTTCTGACTTTCAGAACTGTCCAATAATAAATTCGTGTTGTTTTATGCCCCCAAATTTTTGGCAATTTGTTACAGCAGCAGTAGGAACCTAGTATCATGCCTAAAGAATATCTCTTCAGACACCAACACATGGTAATCAAACTTACCATCTAAGAAAAAATGATCTCGAACAGCTTCTGCAGCTAAAACAGATTTCCCACAACCTGCCATTCCATATATGACAACCCATCCTGGTTCACCATTTAGTTTGAGCAGGTTCTGCTGAACTGCATTCACCAGCTTCTTCCTGGTAACAAAAACAACTGGCCTCTGTGGCACTCCGCCTTCACACAGGACTGTCTTTACTGAAATCCAAAACAAAACAAGTATGAACGAATAGAACTCTGAAATGGTTACTCAAGTTATACCATAAAACCAAAAGAAAGCAAGGCTGAGTCTTTACCCTCAAAACTGCCAAGAGAAGAAAATGTGGCTAGCATACTAACTTTAACACTCTTATTTATCAGAAAAAAAACATATACTTTTCAAGATGACTGACAATGCAATGCTCCATCTATATCTGCCCTTACACAACCTATTCCTCTCTGACTCTCCAATCTCTTTTTCTCATATTGAAGACTAGAAAGGAGGGTGTAAAGGAAAGAATATGGAATTTCTTTCAAGAACACAGATTTCTAAAGATTCTTATTCTTTCCTATGCATGAACTCAATACACACAGAATTGGAAAAGAGCTTAAAGGCCTAAAAACTGTCTTTTTAATATCTAAAAATGCCCAGGAGACAGCTCACCGGGCAAGAAGAAAATGTGCGAGTTAACATAGGTGCAAATAAAAACCTGAATAGGAAAACAGAACTATAATTTTTTCACACGCATTTTCAGTGAACTAATCATAATGTGTGTCTTCAACAGACTTCATTTACAGGAAGACAAAATGCAGCAATGTAGCCACTGTGATAGTAATGTAATAGAAGATATCATGGATACAAACCATAAGAAGTTATTCCACCAACTGAATCTTTGCCACCACTGGAAGAAGAGATGACAGGAATGCCACTTTGGAGAAGGGCAGCAAGATCTTTATACCCTTCATGTATTAGAGCGTTGTAGAATGATATGTAGGAATAATTATCTTTTTTAAGTATCATTTTAATTAATAGAGCTGCTCGCTGCTGTTGAGTGGGCTAAAAAAATAAATAAATAAGTCATTTAGCATTCTACAAAGAATATGTTGGTAACATAAACTAGTGGAGAACAGTGCAAGTTCTGAAATAAACGTAAGAAAATACTTTAAACTCAAATAATTATATCATACATTTTTAAATAAAAATAGAAAGAAAAAAAATTTTATAGCACAGGCTTCCACAGAGGGCTTTACCTCATTTTTAACTTTTTCCTCCTCCGATACTGTTAAAACTCCATCGTTAATCATACGATCCATGATGTAGGACGTTTTGATGTCCTTTTCCAGTGCTTCTCTGTGTTGAAGCAAACAGTTTCGAGCTTTTGCGTCCATCCTCCCTCAAATTTTTTGCTGACCTGTCAACCATGAGCTATGGGCAAAACATCACAATATTTGTCAGGGCAATAAAGATATGAAAAGATGTGTAACCTCACTGGTAATCAAGAAATAAAGAAAAGACTTTTTTGCAAAGATTTTTAGAAACAGACAAAACCCCAGGCTTTCAAAGGTGTGAGAAAATGAGTATTCATGTGCCCTGCTTGAAAAGAGTACAAAATGGATGCAACTTTTCTGGAAAGCAATATAAGATATAAAACCATTTAAAGTGAGTATTCTCTCTAACCCAGAAGTCCCACTTCTAGAAATTTACCTCAACAAGACATTCGCATATGTATGCAAAAATATCCACAGAAAGAGTTAACAGGAGTCCCTGGGTGGCTCAGTCAGTACAGCATGTGACTCTTGATCTCAGGGTATAAGTTCAAACCCCACACTGGGCCTGGAGCCTACTTTAACAAACAAACAAAAAAAAGTTAACAGAGAATGTTTAGGTGAGGGGAAAAAAGGTTGAAAACAAAACAAAAATGTAAAAAACAAACAAACATGAAAACAACCTAAATGCCCACCTTTCTGAATATGGATTAAAAAAAATTAGAGTATGTATATAAAATACAGTATCATACAGCCATTTAAAATAAGAACCTTCTCCATGTACGACATGGAAAGATGTTCACTACACAGTGCTAATTTTAAAAAATCAGAAATATGATTCCATATACAGCACAAAATATGTATTAGTATCATATAAATATATAGGGAGACATTAGGAAATCTACTCAACATAATATACTTGGGGTTACTTCTAAGTAGCAAGATTTGGGGGTTTCTATATAGTTTCTATAGTCTTAATTTTTTTCAATATACATTTCATTTTTATAATATTTTTTAAAGATTTTATTTACTTGAGAGAGAGCATGAGAGGGGAGCAGTAGACTCCCCGCTGAGGAGGGAGCCTAATGCAGGACTTGATCCCAGGACTCCCGGACTATGACCAGAGCCAAAGGCAGTTGCCCAACCAACAGGGCCACCCAGATACCCACTTTTTTTATAATTTGTAAATTGCTTTTATGTCTTAAAATGCACAACCTTCTTTAGGTAACTAAAAACCCTTTTATATCTTCAAGATCTTTATAAATAATGATCATACTGAAATCCTAACGTTTAGAACTTGTCTTTATCCAACATAAGACTAAACAGAACATTGTTCTCACTCAAGGTGAGTGTCAGCTCTAGGTCATCTGTAAATACATTTCTCACATGCTTACTCCATTAATGTTTCAGCTGAGCTGCTAAGTATGAAAAAGAAGCAGAAAACATTCACTGATGTCATTCCTCAGATTAAGAGGATACAAAGAGAGGCACCTGGGGGCTCAGAGTCAGCTGAGCGCCTGGCTCTTGATTTTGACTCTGGTCATGATCTCGGGTCATTAGATTGATGGAGCCTTGCATCAGGCGCCATGCTGAGCGTGGAACCTGTTTAAGATTCTCTCTCCCTTGGGGCACCTGGGTAACGAAGTCCATTAAGTAACCACCTCAGGTCCTGATCAAAGCATTGTGAGATCCAGTCCAGGGTCTGGCTCCACACTTGGGGAGTTTGCTTCTTAAGTTTCTCTCTCCTTCAGTTCTTCCCCCAACATGAAATATTTATCCTTCTTTCTCTTTCTGTCTCAAATAAATAAATAAACCTTAAAAAAAAAAAAAAACTTCTCCCTCTCCCTCTGCCCTCCCTCCCACCCCTGGTGCTCTCTAAAAAATAAATTTAAAAAATAAATAAAAATAATCTTTAGAGCATAATACTCTAAGAAGTTGCTAGCAGCTTTATTTCAAATACAATGCAAATTTTTCCATGGGTATAAAACCCAATCCGAATATTTGCAGGTTTTTAAAACATTCACAGAACTCTACCCAATGCAGCCAGTGTCTAAATGTGTTTAGTAATTCATTCATACAATATACATGTGAGCCCCTCCTCTGTGCCAGGCCCTGAAGTCTACAGAGATTAAATCATATCCCTGAAGGAATTCATAATCTAGTGAGAGAGAAAATTTTAAAGATATAATTAGAATGTGATGTCCTAAGTGCAAAAATGTAGATAAGCACAAATAATTTAGAGTGTACAAAAGAGGAGTGATAATCATTAAGTTTCAACAATGACTATATGCTTGTGGCACTTGCAAACATAGGAAAATATAGCACTTGTCTATACTTGTCAAGGTTCACCAAATGCCCAGTACTAGCATGAAACTGAAGGATAAAAGAAAAAGTTATGATCAGAATCAAGGCTACAGTATTTTTCAAACGTTACTAACGTTTTATGACCGCAACTGAAACAAAACTTTCCTTGATTATTAGTTAATTTTTTAGGGTATATCGAATTGCTAAATAGACACTTCTGACAATCTGAAACTAATTTCCAACTTTCCCCAGCCCTATTAAAACTAAATATGTAAATTTTAAATACGTTTTTAAACTCTGAACAAATCCTGATATTATGAACAAATTCTCAGCGTCCCACCTCCTGTAACCACATCAAAATATAAACTCAAACTCTTCAAAGATGTGATGTCGAGAGTAAAGAGAATTTCATCCAGGAAAACCGTAACAGTTGGCCGCTTCCTCTTTCTGTAGTTTCTCTTCCTGGTACAGGAGCAGGATGGTTATCAACTATTCCTTGTCCCAGAATTCTGAGTCCCTGAAATCGGCTACTGAACCTCCAGAGAACCCAGCTCCGGCAGAAAAGCGAGGCGCAAACTAACCCAAACCTGTGCACATTGGTCTTGCTGGGAAAGACAGCCCTGCAAGGACAGACTGGGAAGTCCAGGTGGGGGTGGGGCTGGGGAGATAAGCAGTAGGGGCTTCCTAAAGGGAATGCAGGGATCGGCGCGCGGCCCCGGGACAAGTCTGGGCCTCCCAGGTGCCCCTCCAGAGCCTCCTCAGTCCGGGGCGCCTCAAGCCCCCCGGAAACCTCTGACCCGGGGAGAGGTAGACGTCACCCCCATGGACCGACCACACAGTCCCCGGCCGCCGAGGTGAGGCCGGGTCTGAGGCCCGCCCTCTCGTGGACCCACCCCAGACACAAAGGGAGGAGGGCCACTCGAGCTGTCTATCCCTCTTTCCTTCCAGCGGCAGCTGCACCCCGGCCGGAGTCCAGCGCCACTCCGGACTCCGCCTCGACTTCAGATCCTCGCAGGTCGCTGATGGCCCAGATTTCTCACCTTCGGCTCCCTCGCCCCTTCAGTCCAGGAATAAAAGAACCAGCGTCCACTGGAAACCTCCTCCTCTCCACCCCAGAACCGCGGAGCAGTCAAAACCCACCCGGCCAGCCTAACCCGGACAGCGCGCGCCCGCGCACGCAAATATACACACCCGGAGCCGCCGAGAAGCGGCCGCTGCCGCGCGCGCTCCCTCCGCCGCTAGTGCCCGCGCCCGCCTATGGAAGCACCCTCCGCCCCACCCCATGGCGGGGGCGTGGCTAAGCCTCGGGGGCGCGCCTCTTTACGAGGACCCGGGATCTAGGCGGCGGCGCGCTCCACGAGGCGCGCTCTGCGCCTCCCCGCCCCTTCGCAGCCCGGCGGTCCGCGCGCGCCGGGAAGCCACGATTTCATCAGGTTTGCGGCATTAATGGCTAGGGGAAGGAGGCTCGTCAGGTTCCTCTGCTGAAGGAACTAGAGGGTGGGTGGTTGAGGTACGCTGTGAAGCAGTGAGAACGATCGGGACGGGAGGGGGGCAAGTTTGTGGGCGGCGCCTAGTCCGGGAGGGGGCGCGGCTACCGCGGAGGCGTCCCGCCGAGGCGGCCACGTCCCGACCCCACTAGGTGAAGAAGCTACCCCAGGCTTGTCGCGTCCTCAGACATGTCGGAGGTGAAGAGCCGGAAGAAGTCGGGGCCCAAAGGAGCCCCCTCGGAGCCGGGGAAGCGGAGCGAGGGCGGGAAGAGCACCGAGGCCCGGTGCGCTGGAGGCGAGGGCTGGGTGGATCCCCGGACCGGCGTGAGCCTGCTGTCGCTGGGGACGTGCCTGGGCCTGGCCTGGTAAGTGGACGCGAGGCCGCCCGAGCCCTGTGTCCGGCCTCCCGCGGTCGCCCCATTCTTCCCTCCCCCGGCTCAGCATCCCGCTAACCTCCCAACCCCTGACCTGCGGCTTCTGTTCCTCTGCCTCGACCCCAGAAAAGGGACAGCGCATCTTTTTTTTTTTTTTCCTTTTCACTCATCTCTTAAAAACTTATTTTTCCTTTGTATTAGTGTTATTCAGTCGCTTAACTGGAGTTGAGACTAAGGTCTGTGAATGAGTCAGCCATTTCTAAAGGGATGCGGATTTGGCCAAACTTTATTAAAGTGCCTACTGCACGTCGGAAGCTTCTCCGTTTTTGTAACCCACCATTTCCTGTCCTCTGCGCATTTGCCTTGGACACAGTTGCCCCAACCTCACCCCATAAATGCCTAATGGTAACGTTTGCAGTCTTTAAAGAGTTCAGTATGCTCTCCGGCAACAAACGTTAATGACAATATCGGAGTTTGGAGGATTTTTCATATTTCCATCATTGTTCGTGTTATGAATTTAAAGTGTATTCCGAAGTACAGATTGAATGTTATTACTGTAAAATCACAAAAGTGTAGCATTTGTGTTCACCTAAGACTGAATATCTGTAGTTTTTAAACCAAGTAAATAGCGATGCATTGTTGTTACAGAAAAAAATGAGTATTAGAAATAACGTTAAGGGGCTCCTGGGTGGCACAGTCGGTTAACTGCCTCCTTTGGCTCAGGTCATGATCCTGAGGTTCTGGGATGGAGGCCCGGGTGGGCCCCTGCCTGTCTTTCTGCCCCTGCCCCATCGCCCAGGTCGTGCTCTCGCTGGGGGACGCTCTCTCTCTCTGTCTCTCAAATAAGTAAAAATTACCAGACTGATGCCTTAAATTAGAATTTCCCTCCACTTTCCCCTGATTTTTAAAGTATTTAGAAGATAGTTGTCTTCGAGAGTAAGCGAATTCTAGGAGGGCCCCTGGACTTCCTTTAGTCAAGACCGTTTTTGATTGTAGTAAATTTTGAATTATACTGTACTGGTGACTCATCCTGAGTGGAAATTAATAAAACATCTGTTACAATAAAGTGACTGTTACTAAATGTTCTCTTCAAGGGGTGCTGGGATGGCTCAATTGGTTAGGCATTTGGCTTTGGCTAAGGTTATGATCCCAGGTCCTGGGATTCTCCTACATATTAGGCTCCCTGCTCAGTGGGGAGCCTGCTTCTCCCTCTGCCTGCTGCTCTGCCTGCTTGTGTTCCCTCTGTCAAATAAATAAATAATATCTTTTAAAAATAAATAAAATGTTCTCTTTTTTAAAAAGATGCTTGGGGCGCCTGGCTGGCTCAGTGGTTTGAGCCTCTGCCTTCGGCTCAGGTCATGATCCCAGGGTCCTGGGATCGAGCCCCGCATCGGGCTCTCTGCTCCATAGCGAGCCTGCTTCCCTTCCTCTCTCTCTGCTTGCCTCTCTGCCTACTTGTGATCTCTGTATGTCAAATAAATAATAAAAAAAAATCTTAAAAATAAAAAGATGCTTGGGGCGCATGGGTGGCTCAGTGGGTTAAAGCCTCTGCCTTCCGCCCAGGTCATGATCCTGGGGTCCTGGGATGGAGCCCCACGTCGGGCTCTCTGCTGGGTGGGGAGCCTGCTTCCCCCTCTCTCCCTGCCTGCCTCTCAGCCTACTTGTGAAATAAGTAAATGAATAAAATCTTCAAAAAAAAAAAAAGATGCTTATCTTAGTAATATGGCATTTTGTTTATGTAATATTTTGATTTTTGATCTTAAAAGAATAAATTTACCCTTTTTACTAAATTTTGTAAATTGCACTTATGTCTTAAAATGCACTTACGTCTTAAATTGTGCTTATGTCTTAAAATGCACAACCTATATTTATATTTTATATAAATAAAATATATTTTATATTGAGAAAGTCATTCCGTAATAGGGCTAGTAGTCTAAAAGATACAGATCTTCCTTGAATTAGGATGGGGTTCCTTCTCGGTAAACCCATTGTAAGCTGAAAATATAAATCAAAAATGCATTTAATACACCTCATCTACCAAACATCATAGCTTAGCCTAACCTATCTTAAATATGTTCAGAACATTTAACATTAGTAGACAGTTGAGCAAAATCATTTAACAAGCCTATTTTTACAGGAAAGTACTGAATATCTTATGTAGTTTACTGAATACTATACTGAAATTTAAAAAAAAAAAAAACAATGCTTGTATGGGTACAGCTTGGTTGTAAGCGAATCATGGCCAAGGGAGCTGCTGCTGCAGCCACTGCCTAGAATCAGGGGAAAGAATCCAAGGAGAGGATCAGGGTCTCACTGCTACTCCAGGAAATGGTCAAAATTCAAAGTTTCTACCGAATGCATGTTACTTACATACCATCATAAAGTCAAAAAATCTAAGTCAAACTATTATAAGCTTGGGATCATCTGTATATTTTGCTTCTCTCTGGAACCTAATAAGACTGGTTTTAGTTTTTCAAAGATGGACAGGCCTGGGGCATCAGGTGTAAGCAGGAGGAGAACCTGATCCTTTATACCACTATAGGTTTGTCAGAGGGATGGAAAAGCAGCCGCACAAAGCAGTCTGAAAGAAATGGCCAAGGTACTTAAAAAGAGTAGCTGATGTGTGATACCCTAACTGCATAAATTTGAACCTATTTAATCCCTACAACAACCCTATGAAGTATTATGATTCCCACTTTACAGATGAAGAAACTACAGCAAAGATAACTTGTTCAAGGTGATTATACAGCTAGTAAATGGCAGAGCCAAAGTTGTTCAGTTCTGTACTCTTACCCAGTATGATATGCTACCTCCTTTGATACTAATCTAAGAGGCCAAAACCTTAGAAATAAAAATCCCTAGTCTAGAACTATTTATAGTCCTTTTCTAACTAGAAACTACAGCTCTTAGCAGACCCTGTCTCCCTCATCTAAATTGAGAAAGTCCGGGAGTAAGGGGCCCTTGAACTTCTATTAGAATATGCCTCTGATTGGTTAAGCATCTGACTTTGTTTTGTTTTGTTTTATTTATTTGTCAGAGAAAGAGAGAGAGAGAGAGCACATGCAGGGGGATTGACAGGCAGAGGGAGAAGCAGACTCCCTAATGAGCAAGGAGCCTGATGCAGGACTCTATCCCAGGACTCCAGGATCATGACCTGAGCCACCCAGGTATCCCACATCTGACTTTTAATCTCAGCTGAGGTCTCAGTCTCACAGTTGTGAGTTTAAGCCTTGTGTTGGGCTCCATGCTCATGTGGAGCCTACTTAAAAAAAAATGTTGGGACGCCTGTGTGGCTCAGTCGGTTAAGCGTCTGCCTTCGCCTCAGGTCATGATCCCAGGGTCCTGGGATTGAGTCCCATATTGGGCTCCTTGCTCAGGAGGGAGCCAGCTTCTCCCTCTGCCTGCTGTTCCTCCTGCTTGTGCAGGACAAGCAGGGGGACAAATAAATCTTTTTTTTTTAATGTATATTTGTATACCTCTGATTCATAAAAAGGAAACAAAGCACGTTGTACACTAACCTGGATGCCAGTTTGAAAAATTTAGTTTTTCAGGATTGAGGTTATCTTCTGTCAACATTGACTTCTAGAAAATCATCCTCTTCCTCAATGTTAAATGAGTTTTTACAAATCATTTTAGAATCCTGCTTGGCACATCTAAGTGATAAATGAATGTATTTTAACTTCACACGTACAAACCACTTTTCATTTTTCTCATTACTAGCCCAGAGTCAACTTCATGCTTTTTTTTTTTAAAGATTTTATTTATTTATTTATTTATTTACTTGACAGAACACAAGCAGGCAGAGCCACAGGTAAAGAGAGAAGAAGGCAGAGGGAGAGAGAAGGGGAGAAGCAGGCTCCCCACTGAGCAGAGAGCCCAAAGATCTCAGGATCCTGGGATCATCTCCTGAGCCAAAGGCAGATGTTTAACCAACTAAGCCACCAAGGCATCTCTATGCTTGTTTTTTCTTATATGCATTATTTTTCATATGTAGTAATAATGAATCTTTTTTTGTTGAGAAGCTAACCATGAAAAAAACCTACAAATTCTCATCAGAGATGATATTTGCACTAGCATGACATAGTTTTCTTCAAGGTTTTGCTTAATATTTGAATTTTGAAGAGAAGTCCAGAAATAGACATTAAAATATTTAATAAAATGGAAAGCACTATGACGTGTTATAGTAGTGGATCAACCTTCACAGAAAGTGTCTTATACTAATACAGTTTTATTCTGAATAAACATTCTGATCTGCAGGATAAATCTCTGAGGTAACACTGGAGTAATGAGTGATAAAACTAATCTCTGAAATTAGACTTATTTCTTTAGGGTGTTCTCCATCCTTGGTCTCTGTGTGATAATCTCAGATAAGCCTATACTCTAAAAAGAATCTCTTAAAATCCAAGAATGAAACAGCCAATATAAAAAAAATTAAGTCTACACTTGCATCTTTGAAAATTAGGATAATGGCATTTCCTAATAACCAGAAATGTTATTTAAAAGTTATATTCACAGGGGTGCCTCGGTGGCTCAGTGGGTTAAAGCCGCTGCCTTTGGCTAGGGTCATGATCCCGGGGTCCTGGGATCGAGCCCCGCATCGGGCTCTCTGCTCTGCGGACAGCCTGGCCTGCTTCCTCCCCTCTCTCTCTGCCTCTCTGCCTACTTGTGATCTCTGTCTGTCGGATAAATAAATAAAATCTTTAAAAAAAAAAAAAAAAACGTTATATTCACACAGAGGAGAAAAGTCAGTCTATGCTAGTTATGTAACCTGTGTTTACTTAATTGGCTGTTATCTCATAGGACAGACACTAGCCATCATCAGAAGAAACTTACTTTATGGGGTGCCTGGGTGGCTAAGTCAGTTAGGCGTCTGATTCTTGATTTTGGCTCAGGTCGAGATCTCAGGGTTGTGAGATTGAGCCCTATGTTGGGCTCCATGCTCAGCTACAAGTCTGCTTGTCCCTCTCCTTCTGCTTCTCCCCCCCCCCACTCAGGCTCTCTCTCTATGTCTAAAATAAGTAAATAATTTTTTTTTTTAAAGTACAAATTTATTTGGGGGTGCCTGGGTGGCTCATTGGGTTAAGCCTCTGTCTTCAGCTCAGGTCGTGATCTCAGGGTCCTGGGATCAGGTCCCGCATCGGTGATCTCAGGGTCCTGGGATCAGGTCCCGCATCGGGCTCTCTGCTCAACAGGAAGCTTCCTTCTCCCCCTATCCCCCGCCTGCCTCTGCCTACTGTGATCTGTCAAATAAATAAATAAAATATTTTTTAAAATATATTTATTTTATCCAATGTTGTAAACATTGTTCAAAAGCCAAAAAGCCCATTTTAGTTTTGGACAGTTTTCTGGCAAGTGAGCCTAATAACACATGAATTTGAAGCATCACCACCTTTGGAGTGATACACAAAGTTTAGAAGTCTTTCATCTCTCCTTTTTTGATCTTTAAATGTTTGTCTCTCAGTGGAAATCAGTTTCATATAACACTATCAATTAGTGCTTCTCAGCTTGACTGAGTACCCAGTCTGGGGAGCTTTTAAGATTTCCAATATCCAAATCACATCCTAAACCACATAAGTCAGAATTTCTGTGGGTGGGACCCAGGCATTAGACTTTTTAAAAGCAGACAAGTGACTCCCAATATGTAGCAAAGCTTTTGAACCACTGGTCTATGTACTATGATTTAAGCCCTCTCTTCATAGGGTTCTGCCCCACCACTTTTTTTTTTTAAAGATTTTATTTATTTGACAGAGATCACAAGTAGACAGAGAGGCAGGCAAAGAGAGGAGGAAGCAGGCTCCCCGCAGAGCAGACAGCCCGATGCGGCGCTCGATCCCAGGACCCTGAGATCACGACCCGAGCCGAAGGCAGCGGCTTAATCCACTGAGCCACCCAGGCGTGCCCCACCACTTTTTGATGACTCAATAAATACACAAAGAATTTTAACTCCTGCTTTTTCTGAACCCAAAGAATTGAGTCAAAAGTAGATGAACCAAAATGGTATTAGCTCCAAAGCATTTCTTTTGCATTTGTTTATCTCAAGTCCTATATACAAAAGTCTATAAATAAAAGTCTGTTTATTTTTTTAAAAAAAAATTTTATTTACTTATTCATAAGCAAAAGAGAGAGAGAGGCAAAGGGAGAAGCAGGGTCCTCACTGAGCAGGGATCCCAATTTGATCCCAAGACCCTGGGATCATGACCTGAGCCAAAGGCAGACCCTTAATGATTGAGTCACCCAGGCGACCCCAAAAGTCTATTTATTGTTTTAAGATTGGGATAAGTTTTTTATGCTTCTACAACTTTTACTACTTACCAGATGAAGAATACACTCCAATTTTAGAGTGGCATCTAAAGTACACCTATATGAAAAAAATAAAGTACACCTTTATGACTCGTATATTGGGTATAACCAGTTGTTATACACCCTGCATTGCATATATATTCTATTGCATATTCCATTGCTACTTTGTTGGGTTTTTTAAATTTTTTTTTAAGATTTTATTTATGTATTTCAGAGAGAGAGTGAGAGAGAGCATGAGAGGGGAAGTCAGAGGGAGAAGCAGACTCCCCAAGGAGCTGGGAGCCCAATGCGGAACCGATCCTGGGACTCCAGGATCATGACCTGAGCTGAAGGCAGTCCCTTAACCAAGGCGCCCTCTATTGCCACTTTGACAATGACTCCTGTTTTCATAGTTTTGACTTGTTATTTTTCAACTACTAGTCATCATCTTTCTTTTCCACTCCAAGGCTTTATTTCTCTCCTACATTCTTAGTTTAAAATATTTTTATATAGGTAACTCTTGCTTCTACATTTCAGTATGAAAAAACTTATTTTCTAGATATTGCCCAAATATGACCTTGAGAAAAATAGTAGCAATCCCATATCTTGTTCTAGGTAATTCATCATTTCTTCCTCCAAACATTTCTTCCTCCAAAACATGTCTTATGCATACAACTATCACTACCATCTCATTAGGACTTGAACAGGATAGAGTTTCACTTTCTATTAATTTGTTGAAATAAACTACTAAAAGCTATCACTACTCATACCAGAATTTATGGTGTCCTTGCCAGAAGTATAAAATGTTCCTTTAAAATTCAAACTTAAATGGATATGAATTAGGAGGTAGTATGTTTTTTTTTTCTAGGTTTGTATTTCAGCAGTCGGAAAAGTTTGCAAAGGTGGAAAGCCAATACCAGTTACTGAAAATAGAAACCAACAAGTTCCAAGGACTTCAAAGTAAAATCAGTTTAATTTCAGAAAAGGTAATTACTTACTAATTGGCTTACTTTCATCTTTCCCGTTTTTCTTCCCTGCTACCACCCTTGTACTCCATACTTCCTTTTTCCTGCCTTTTAGACCATTACTGTTTTAACTCTCACTGGTTTTTGTACATTTCTCCCTTCAGTCCAATTTAGACTCAGATTATTTTGAAAAGACAGTGTTGTTTTTTTTAATATAAATGTTATTGTTTATATTGATGTGACTCCAATTTTCTATTTGAATATCAAATGTCTGGGGCACTGAAAATATGATTGATTGGTCTTTAGGTATAAAATTAGAATAGCAACAGCACTTGCTGGGCAAAGGTCCATCAGGCTTTTTTTTTTCTCTACTTTCTAGTTGGAAAATTTGTACACATCTGCATATCAGAGTGACTAATCTAAAAATAAATATTGGTTTTGTAGCCAAAAGAAAATTAAAATCCATGTGTATGTTGTGTTTCTTCAAGCTGCAAATGCAAATGCATTGTTACCGGAATTCTTAGAAATGTGAGACCTAAAAAAATTTTAACTACCATGCGTCTCAGGAGAGGGCAGCTGCAATCAATAAGGCATCATGTGGGACTTGTCTGGCTACCAGGAAGCAAGCTATCTTTGGGAAACATGCCTTCTTTGTTCATTTATTTATTCACTAAATCTTTACTCATTTCCTAAGGTAGACAAGGACTTGTGCTTGGCACCAAAGTGAGCAAGGATTTACAAAAAAAAAAACAGAAAAATGAAATAGAGGGTCTGAGTTCCTGTGGCTTCATGCATAGAATTAGTATATAATCAGTCCCCCAGAAGAGAAAAGCCATAGATGAAGATTATGCATCATTCACATGTGCCAGGGGATTCCACAAAGGGTGAGCCCATCGGCCTGGGGAATAAGCTACATACTGCTGCAAAAGTGGGTATTTTGACAGAAGGCTCAAGTCAGAATCCAGTTATACTTGTTATGGGTCCTCTAATCAGAGGGAACAGTTATAGAAAAATAAATCCCAGGAGATAGAAACTCTGTATACTTGAAAGCTATTGAAAACAAATTTTGAAGAAAGACATCCTTTTGAAATGAAAAATTTGGTGGCAATTAAAATGCCTTTTGAGGGGCGCCTGGGTGGCTCAGTGGGTTAAAGCCTCTGCCTTCAGCTCAGGTCATGAGCCCAGGGTCCCAGGATCGAGCCCCGAATTGGGCTCTCTGTTCAGCGGGTAGCCTGCTTCCTCCTCTCTCTCTGCCTGCCTCTCTGCCTACTTGTGATCTATGTCTGTCAAATAAATAAAAAATAAAATAAAATGCCTTTTGAGGCAGATTTTTAAAATATCATCATTATCCAAGAAATACTCAGTCTTTGCAAAGCTCTTTCTCTCCCAATCTTCTCTGGGAGTAATTCAACAATAGCTGCCCTTCCGAAAAGCTGGGCCTAAAGGTCAGCATAATCAGTAGGAGGGGAAAACAACTAGATGTGAACTCTCATCACAACTGTGTGACCTTGGAAAAAATCACTTTAACTTCTCTTAGCCTCTTTTCATCATTTATTAAGTGAGAATAACAAGATTTTTCTAAAGGATCAGATGTGATACAGTATATATGCAAACTGTTCAAAAACTTTAAATAGTAGTAAAATTTAAGGTATTAAGCTCTTTTAAAAAATGAAAAAACGGGGGCGCCTGGGTGGCTCAGCGGGTTAAAGCCGCTGCCTTTGGCTGGGGTCATGATCCCAGGGTCGTGGGATCGAGCCCCACATCGGGCTCTCTGCTCTGCGGACAGCCTGCTTCCTCCTCTCTCTCTGCCTCTCTGCCTACTTGTGATCTCTGTCTATCAAATAAATAAATAAAATCTTAAAAAAAAAAAAAATGAAAAAACGTTTGGTTATGTTGTCAGTCCATAAATGCAAATTATTATAACATACTAGTCACTGTATATTTTCAGATTCAATCTTGAGACCTTTACTATTCTGGGAAGTTGATCTTGTATTTGGGGTCTACTTGGGTATATTGCCTCCAGATTACAGTGATGCGCTGGTGAACAGCCTAAAAAGGAAATTACCATAGATGAAGATAAACTTACGTCTTCAAAAGGCTGACAATAAGACAACTAAACTTAACAGTATTACTGATGTACAAATATTTCTCAGAACTGATTTTTAAAAGATCTTGTATAATAGCTACATGTATACATTAAAGATAATTTTTTCAAGTTTTTTTTTTTACATTTTATTTATTATTTGACAGAGAGAGAGACATCGAGAGAGGAACCACAGCAGGGGGAGTGGGAAAGAGAGAAGCAGGCTCTTTGCTGAGCAGGGAGCCGATGCGGTACTTGATCCCAGGACCCTGGAACCACAGCCTGAGCTGAAGGCAGGCACTCAACGACTGAGCCACCCAGGCGCCCCTAAAGATTTGATTTGATTTGATTTTTTAATATTTTATTTATTTATTTAACAGAGAGAGACACAGTGAGAGAGGGAACACAAGCAGGGGGAGTGGGAGAGAAAGAAGCAGGCCTCCCACCAAGTAGGGAGCCCGATGTGGGCCTCCATTCCAAGACCGTGGGATCATGACCTGAGCTAAAGGCAAGCACTCAATGACTGAGCCACCCAGGTGCCCCAAAAGATTGTATTTTTAAGTAATCTCTACACCCAATGTGAGGCTCAAACTTACAGCACCTAAGATCAAGAGTTGTATGCTCTATCAACTTAGACAGTCAGGCACCCCTAAAAATAACTTTTTTTTTTGACAGAGATCACAAGGAGGCAGAGAGGCAGGGAGAAGCAGGCTCCCCGCTGAGCAGAGAGCCCAATGCGGGGCTTGATCCCAGGACCCTGGGATCATTACCTGAGCCGAAGGCAGAGGCTTAACCCACTGAGCCACCCAGGTGCCCCCTAAAAATAACTTTTTTTTTTTTTTAAATAACTTTTAAATAAGGCTTCAGAGTGGTCTTAATAGTCAGTACTGTTACACATGGTTTCTAACTATCACCTGGGATTGCTTCAGGTCTTGATTGGAGTGAGCCCAGAAGATTTATGGCCATTCTTCTTCCTAAATGTCCGTTAACAAACATGTTTTTCATTCCCTGAGATATGGGAGCTACAGAAAGGCACAAGAGTCTCTTCTTCTAAGGAATTTAGAAGCTCTCATATCTTCACCTGACTAGTAACATCAGTCTCTTCAAGAGTCAAACTTCAAAGTCACTTCTAAGCCTTTCCTTATTCAGCTCCAGACTCAGAGCATCCATTCTCCCCATGCTAATTCTATCATGACAGGAATAGTAAGCTTGTGAGTTTTTGTTATTAATTTACCTCCTTTTCTGCTCTTTAAAGCAAACACTGTGTCTTTATCTCTGTATCCTTAGTGCTTAATAATGGAACAGAGGATAATCAATAAAACTTCGTGAGACTCCAGAATATGTGATATAAAAGATCCAAAATGCTGTCTCCTCTGTCAAATTATGAAGTCAGGAACTATATTATGATTCTATTTTCATATTTAGTGTCTAGCACAAGGTCGGGCACAGACAGAGTGAATTCTCAAAAATTCTCTTATTTTGGGACACCTGGGTGGCTCAGTTGGTTAAGCGGCTGCCTTCGGATCAGGTCATGATCCCACCGTCCTAGGATCGAGTCCCACATCGGGCTTCTTGCTCAGTGGGGAGCCTGCTTCTCCTTCTGCCTCTGCCTGCCACTCTGTCTGCCTGTGCTCTCTCTCTTTCTCTGACAAATAAATAAATTAAAAAAAATCTTAAAAAAACAAAAACAAAAACATCGTAGGTTTTTTAATGTCATACCATGATGTGCATAGCAGTTTTTAAAAGCTTCATCTGGCGGGGCACCTGGGTGGCTCAGTGGGTTAAAGCCTCTGCCTTTGGCTCGGAGTCATGATCTCAGGGTCCTGGGATCAAGCCCCACATCGGGCGCTCTGGTCGGCGGGGAACCTGCTACCTCCTCTTTCTCTGCCTGCCTCTCTGCCTACTTGTGATCTCTGTCTGTCAAATAAATAAATAAAATCTTAAAAAAAAATAAATCAACCAATAAAAGCTTCATCTGGCTATAGCGTGGTAGTATGATTCGGAAAAGAAGTAACTAGGAACAGATATTAGATAATACTTCTAGAATATTTTCCTTGGTCCTTGAAGTCTGGTTTGGGTGCCCCATGTAAGTGCTTCCATAGCTCATACCATGTAGACTTGGCTTTTTCCCCAGTTAAACTAAGCTGCTTAAGGGCAGAACCACGTTTCGTACAGTATGATACCTTCAACACATTGCTGCAAACACTTAGTAAGTTAACAATCATTCTAGGCTTTCCTGTAGTCTCTGAGGCTGTTATCTGTGTGTGAGAATAAGCTAAAAGAGGTCCACAGCGTCCCATATTCTGGACACATATGAGGAAATGCCAGGAGCTTACCACAATTTACAGATACTTAGCACATGTAACTATTTGATGTGAGTTGCCTCACTAAATTGGACTTTTACTCATTTCTGCCTTTGTTATATCTATAACATCTGATTCTGGTACCTTCTCTGTAAGAGGTCAATCAAGAAATTTTTAGGCAGAAACTCTTCCAGAATCAGAGAATTTAGGAAACTTAACAAATTTTATTAACTCAGTTACAGTTTCTAAAAAAAGCCAAATAACTATAAGAATGACAACTAAGTTGCTTTCTATTGGAGTAAGAAAAGAAGGAAATGTGATATACTTCAGACTTCTTTAACATTATTTCTCTCTTGAATGTCCCTCCATGAAAATGTACAAATATTTAGGTTTATAAATTCAGGTGTGTGTTTTTCTACCACAGTGCTAATCTATCACATTTGTTTTAAAATCTGTTAAAACAGGGACGCCTGGGTGGCTCAGTTGGTTAAGCGGCTGCCTTCGGCTCAGGTCATAATCCCAGTGTCCTGGGATCGAGTCCCGCATCAGGCTCCTTGCTCGGCGGGGAGCCTGCTTCTCCCCCTGTCTCTGCCTGTGCTTGCTTGCTCTCTCTCCCTCTCTCTCTGTCAAATAAATAAATCTTTTTAAAAATAAAAAATAAATAAAAAATAAAATCTGTTAAAACAACTGCTAAAGGGGCACCTGAGTGGCTCAGTGGGTTAAAGCCGCTGCCTTTGGCTCGGGTCATGGTCCCAGGGTCGTGGGATCAAGCCCGGCATCGGGCTTTCTGCTCTGCGGACAGCCTGCTTCCTTCTCTCTCTCTCTCTGCCTCTCTGCCTACTTGTGATCTCTGTCTATCAAATAAATAAAATAAATAAAATCTTAAAAAAAAAAGCTGCTAAAGTAATGAATGTTTTTGTCATTATGGTTCTGATATACTTGGGTATTTTAAACATCTTCAGAATTTGAACTGGGCGTGTGCTTGTTAAAGTGTATTTGCCTAATATAAAAGTTATTAAGGAGCACCTGGGTAGCTCAGTGGTTAAGTGTCTGACTCCTGATTTTGGCTCAGGTCATGATCTCAGGGTCGTGAGATCAATCCCCATGTCAGGCTCCACACCTGTCATGGGTTCTCTCTTTCCCTCTTCTTTTTGCCCCTCTCCCCTCCCTTGCTCATGCTCTCTCTCTCTCTCTTAAAGAAAAAAAAAAAAAGTTATTAAGTAGCCTTGGGATTGTTTTGTGTTATAAATACAGCTTGAGTCTACTGAAAGTATCCTGCAGGAAGCGACATCATCCATGTCTTTGGTGACCCAGTTTGAGCAGGAAGTATCCAGCCTCCAAAGTATCATGCATGACATCCAAAATAGTGAAGAGTTACTCACCCAAAAGATGCAAAGCCTTAATGAGAAATTCCAGAATGTTTCAGATTTCTGGAAAAGAACCCTAGAAGAAATGAATGTTAATACAGACATTTTCAAATCAGAATCAAAACACATACATTCTCAAGTTACTGTCCAAATTAACTCAGCTGAACAAGAAATAAAATTGCTCACTGAAAGGCTAAAAGATTTGGAAGATAGCACACTAAGAAATATTAGAACAGTAAAAAGACAGGAAGAAGAGGATCTTCTACGAGTAGAGGAGCAGCTTGGCTCTGATACAAAAGCAGTTGAAAAGCTTGAAGAGGAACAGCATGCTCTCTTTGCCAGAGATGAAGACCTGACTAATAAACTTTCCAACTATGAACCCAAAGTTGAAGAATGCAAGACACATTTGCCAACAATTGAGAGTGCTATTCGCTCTGTTCTCAGAGTCTCTCAGGATCTGATCGGGACAGAAAAAAAAATGGAAGACTTAACTACTCAGATGTTTAATATGGAAGATGATATGCTGAAAGCAGTATCTGAAATAATGGAGATGCAGAAAACCCTTGAAGGAATTCAGTATGATAATAGCATATTAAAGATGCAAAATGAACTGGATGTTCTAAAAGGAAAAGTTCATGATTTTATGGTATATTCAAGTACAAGAGAAAAGGGAACTTTAGAAGAATATAATCTAGAAAATAAAGGAATTGATAGTGACTTTTAAATGCACCACATTCTGATGACCATATTGTTATACATAAATTTATTAGTTCCTTCTGTGTTATTTTGATATGCCTCACTTTATCCTACATTACTGGCAAATAAGTGACATATCCACACACATGGATTATCCAGATAATGAAAGCTTATTTATTTAAGCAATAAAATTTATTTCATTTTAGGCATTGTAAATCGAAATATTTCCAAAATATATCCCCACCTTTTCAAAGCAATATACTTAACATTTTAAATGTTTTTCTAATAAGTAATGGACATTATTATGAATTTCAGCTATTATATTGGACCCAAATATATTAATACCTTTAGAAGCTATTGAGGAGTGTTTCCCTTCTCACTAAATGACCCTACTTTGCTATTTTTTTCAAACCTTACGTCTATTTCTTATACCTTTTCTATCACCTAAAGATGTGACCCATTGGCCCAGTGTTACTTGCCAGGTTGGTTGGTAGGTAATGTGCCCGCCTAACCAGTTCAGCATTTCCTTTGTAATTTACTGCAGGCTAAGATCCAGACCACCAAGTTCATAGGAATTTTGTCTATAATGAAAAATAACATGACCAAAGGAAAACATGAGGTGATTTGCTATGAATCAATATGTACTTTTTGAAAACTATGGAGCCTGGGAAACATTCTTACTTTTTATTAAGGTTCTAAAGTGTATTGCAGATACTTGTAAGAATTTTTAAGGAAGAATAAAAATGGGTATGCCTGACTCTTGATCTTACAGTCATGAGTTTGAGCTCCATGTTGCACATAGAGATGACTTTAAAATTTTTTTTAATTAAAAAAAGGTAAATAATATTCTTACTGAAAGTTTTACCTATGAATTAAGTGTCTATGAAGTATGGACTTCTGGAATATCTTTGTATATCTGGGCTTTTTTTTTTTTAAGGTTCTAACTGTGTTACAGACTCTTGAGTTTGCTAGATACATGATCCCTAGATAAATTATTCTACCTACAATATAAAAAATACCAATATACCTGTGGCCTCTTTTAAAGAGGAAAAAGCAGCATATTGAGAAATTATGATAACTATGGTAATTAAATGTATGTCATTGTCTTAAAGAGTTCCCAGACTAATTACCCAACCAAATTTGTTTTACATGATGATTTTATTTTACTCTAAATCATATAATGGAGTCATAAGGAATAAGATGTGGACATACTGAGATGTGATTAAGGGGAGATCTAGTCAGATTTTTCCAATAATGATAATTGGAAATGTGCAGAGTTGGGGAAGCACATAAGACTTTTATTGGTAACTGATGTATCAAGAGTGTGCCAACTTGGTGTTGAAAACTGAGTCAACTGCATATGGAAGTACTGTTCCTTCTTGTGTCTTCTTGCCAGTAATCAACTGTAGTCCCAGTTTTATAATGTAATATCAATGGAATTAAGCACTTTCAACAACTTGAAAGCAGTCAGTTGAGGTCAGGTAGTTTTATTATGTACATTTGCACATTTATGGACAAACCCCAAACAAGTTCTACTTTGGGGTTAAGAGGGCCAATGGTAGACAGTGATGGGTCTAAAAATAAGCCTGAAAGAATGCTACTATTAAAGAGTATATCATTAATATCTGGAATCTTAACATTAAATTCCTTGATGTCTGAGTGTGTAAGTTCCTCTCTGTGTGCACTGACAAAATTGTACTTCTCTGCCTTTATTTTAATGTTAATAAAATAGATTCTTAAAATTCATTAGAATTTTGTTGTTTCAGCCTCTATCCTATCATGGCAGATGTGATCTCTCATTGTTTGTTTGTTTGTTTAGCCCATCATCACATTTACAACATTATTATTAACTTGTATATACTATAATAGTCACCACAGAAAGTAAATGGAAACCAGATGACCACTGTGTTCTCTAGTGACTGCTAAGAGGGAAACAAAAACTACCCTTCTACAAGTATTTCATGAGAAAACTATTGTGTATATGTATATACATATTATGTACATGTGTATATGTATATTTTCCTTTACTCAGAAGTTTTCCTATGAAAAATTGTCACTAGAGGGTGCCTGCTCAGTTGGTTAAGTAGCTGCCTTCGGCTGGGGTCTTGATTCCAGGGTCCTGGGATGGGATGGAGTCTAGCATCTGCCTGCTTCTCCCTCTGCCTGCTGCTCCCCCTGCTTGTATTCTCTCTCTATCTGTGGCAAATAAATAAATAAAATCTTTAAAAAAAAGAGAGAGAGATTTTATTCATTTATTTGCCAGAGAGAGGGAACATAAACAGGGGGAATGGGAGAGGGAAAAGCAGGCTTCCAGCTGAGCAAGGAGCCCAATGTGGGACTCAGTCCCAGGACCCTGGGATCATGACCTGAGCCAAAGGCAGACACTTAACGACTGAGCCACCCAGGCACCCCAAATAAAATCTTTAAAAAAAGTTCTCAGTAGAGAGATTTAAATATACCTAATTTGTCTTCCTGTGTTTCTTACATTCATTTGTAAAACAGAGATACTTGAAATTTCAAAACCTTCCCTGTGTATCAAATATTAAATTACATTGTTAGTCTTTTCTTTAAGGAAGATTTCCATATTCTAAGACACATTGTTGTATCTTTGTGATTGATAATAAATTCTATATCAATTTCTTATAGAGAGTACTATTGGGTCCATTTTTTAAATTTAATATTAATAAATCACTTTTACAAAATAAACACCCGATTTTTTTAACTTTTGGAAGCAAAGTTTAAAAATATATTTATAGGGGTGCCTGGGTGGCTCAGTAGGTTAAGCCTCTCTGCTTTTGGCTCAGGTCATGATCTCAGGGTCCTGGGATGGAACCCCACATCAGGCTCTCTGCTCAGCGGGGAGTCTGCTTCTCCCTCTCTCTCTGACTGCCTCTCTGCCTACTTGTGATCTCTGTCAAATAAATAAATAAAATCTTAAATATATATGTATTAATATTTCCTTAAATATTGCCTAATGATTAGATGCTTGTTGACTAAATGTACTTTTATATTTTATAATGAAAAATGTTGATTTATTAGCTTATGGTTTCATAGAAAACTAGTAAGATACAAAGCTAATGGCACTGTTTTTAATCTCAACCTGATTACAGACCACTCTATGAATCTATAATCTTGATCAAAGCTTAATATGATTTCATTAATAATGATACTAAAAAAACTTTTTAAAATTACACTGCAAATTCACCAAGCACATGAAAAAAATTTATTTCTCTATATACTTATGTGCATTGTTGGCAAAAGCTCTGCAAATTTACCCAGCATCTGTTTTTTTCAGTTTAGCTATGAACTATTAATTTAATAAAACACAAAATGTTCCATCCCAGCTTTCACAGCAAGGGAGGAGAGAACTAGCATTGGAGCCTATTACGTGTCGAAAATTGCTAGGAAGTCTACATTCAACATCATCACAGTAACAGCTCTGTGTATTGAGTACCTACAATAACCTGTATTATCCCTACTTCGAACTACAACTTTGCTAGCGTGACACCCACTTTAAAAATGAGGAAATTGAGGGGTGCCTGGGTGGCTCAGTGGGTTAAAGCCTCTTCCTTCGGCTCAGGTCATGATCCCAGGGTCCTGGGATCAAGCCCCCTGCTCACTTGGCAGGGAGCCAGCTTCCCCCTCTCTGTCTGCCTCCTGCCTACTTTGATCTCTGTCCATCAAATAAATAAATAAAATCTTTAGGAAAAAAAAATGAGGAAATTGAGGCTTAGCAAGGTTAGGAAACTTGAATCACACTGCTAAGTCTGTCCAGCTCCAGAGGCCACTGACCTCCCACTATACAACGCAATCTGCTACTATTCAACCAGGGGGAGAAAATCACAAGAAATCTACTATCAATAGAACCATCTTGAGAGGGCGCCTGGGTGGCTCGGTTAAGCGATTGCCTTCAGCTCAGGTCGTGATCCTGGAGTCCTGGGATTGAGTCCCACATCCGGTTGTCTACTCAGCAGGGAGTCTGCTTCTCCCGATGACCTCTCTCCTCTCAGTCTCTCTCTCTCTTCCTCTCAAATAAATAAATCTTTAAAAACAACAACAACAACAACAAAAGAACCATCTTGAGAATTAAAAAAACTGTAATTCAGCCAAATGTGTCCACTACCAATTGCCCTTAAATGAGACTGTAAGTCACCCAAAAGTTCTATGATCTAAAATTGTTTGGGCCTTGGGCATAAGAAAGAACCAATAAATGTTTAGGGAATAGTTAGAAAGCAGTGGTGGAGAAAGAGCCTTAGACCAGACTCTTCTAATCTAGGCTTTGCCACTAACTGTGTGTTCTTGGGCATTTTATTTTGGGGCTCAGTTTTTTAATTTGTAAAATGAGGAAATTGTATCAAAAACTCTCTAAGGCCCCTTCTGGCTTCATGTGGTTTTTAATTTTAGAGATTAATAAAATTTCCAGGTCCTTTAGTTACAAAGATCAAAGATCCTTTAGCAAAGTTTTTGGAAAGCCAGGTGGACCCAGAAATCATTCCCTTGACCCATACTGCTCTTGTAGATCCAGAGAGCATCTAGCTTAGTACCTTGTATATATGATAGGAATTTGGCAAAAATCTTTTGAGCTATTGGTGGACTCTCCAACACTTCTATCCATTCTAATAATTTAACAATTCCTAAGTAATTAAAAAATACTTTGTGAGGGATGTCTGGATGGCTCAGTCGCTAACCGTCTGCCTTTGGCCCAGGTTGTGATCCCAGGGTCCTGGGATCAAGTTCTGAGTCTGGTTCCCTACTCAGCAGGGAGCTTGCTTCTCCCTCTCCCTCTGCTGCTCACCCTACTTGTGCTCTCTCTCCCTCTCTGTCAAATCAATAAAATTGTTTAAAAAAATAATAACTGTGAAACAATTTCAAGACTATTCCTACACTCTATTCATAAATATTGTAGTAAAGATCAGTCGAAGTTCATGATAAATTGCTTTTATAACCTACCAAGGAAAGAGAGAGTCTTACTAACAGTTTCTTAATGATCTGATCCTTCTAAGAATAAAGTGAGTTCTTTCTGAGGAGTCTAAACTGTGTAATGCTGTTAGTTAGGCTACATTTACTCTACTGGAGTAGATACATTAATAAACAATAACCTAGTAATGAATTAGATTAAATAAGCCATCTACTTTCTTCACCCTTTGGAGTCTCTGTTTCAGCAAATACACTTGCAAAACCTTTCC
>ML105203.1:51250-77322 GCA_003697995.1 Taxidea taxus jeffersonii
ACCCTTTGGAGTCTCTGTTTCAGCAAATACACTTGCAAAACCTTTCCTCTAAAAATAAAACATGCTTTTGCAATCACTACTTGATTTCCCTCCTGATTGTAGTTACTCTTTTTTTTTCTTTTAATTTTATTTATTTATTGAGAGAGAGAGAGAGAGCAGACTGGGGAGAGGCAGAGGAAGAGGGATAAGCAGACTCCCCGCTAAGTGGGGAGCCAGCTGTCGGGCTTGATCCCAGAACCCATGACCTGAACTGATCCAAAGTCAGAAACTTAACCAACTGAGCCACCCAGGCACCCCTGTGGTTACTCTTCAGTGTCATACCCATAGTAACATTTTAACTGTCGTCTAACTTCTCTACCAAAAAACATTTGGGGGCACCTCCTCTCACCAATAATTAATATAACATAAACCTAAGAAGAAGAAGAAAGAGAAGAAAAGAAGAGAAGAAAAGTCCTAAAATATATTTTGAAATTAAACATATAATGGGGCTAAGAGGGGGAATTACTACCTTGAGATAACTGTTCTGTTCCATTTCAGCTTGTCATTATTTTGCAGCTATATTTTTACTCCTTTTTTAAGCTGCCATAAAAATAATATTCTGAACATACTAATTTTTATTTGCATTATATAAAACCATGTTAATGTTATCAAAATAATCTCAAAGGAGATTTTTTTGGAGATTTTTAAATTTTTGATATTAATTTAAGATAGTAAACCAGGCAAATGCAATTTTGTAATGGTAATTCATAAAAATATTGAAATACACAACTATTTTGGAAATAAAACATTTAAGTCTTTAGAAGAAACTGTAGATCTTATTTTGTAAAACTCCTTTCAGCCTACATATTTAATTCCTTGTTTCCTGATTTATTTATTCTTTTTTTTAAGATTTTATTTATTTATTTGAGAGAGAGAGTGAGAGAGAACATGAGAAGGGAGAAGGTCAGAGGAAGAAGCAGACTCCCTGTGAAGCTGGGAGCCCCATGCAGGACTCAATCCCGGGACTCTGGGATCATGACCTGAGCTGAAGGCAGTTAAGCTTAACCAACTGAGCCACCCAGGAAATCTAGTTATTTATTCTTAAAGATATATTTATTTGAGGGGGAGAGGGGCAAAGGGAAAAGGAGAAAGAGAATCCTCAAGCAAACTCCCCTGCTGAGCTCAGAGCCCAACTCCAGGGCTCAGTCCCAGGACCCAAAGATCATGACCTGAGCCAAAATCAAGAGGTGGATGCTTAACTGACTGAGCCACCCAGGCGCACCTTTGTTTTCTTATTTCAAATTATCTATTTATTGACATTTTCTTCCCAGACTAAACTAGAAACTCTTTAAAAGCAGAGACTGTTCTTGACCATACTAGCACATTCATACCCAGTAAATGCTGTTGGATCCAATTAGTTCCTTAGGGTTTTTTAAAACAAAATTTTATTTTTTTTAATTCAAGTATAATTAACACAGTGTTATATTAGTTTCAGGTGTACAATATAATAATTCAACGATTCTATACATTACTCAGTGCTCATCATAATAAGTGTACTCTTAATCTCTCTCACCTATTTCACCCATCCCCCTACCAATCTTCCCTCCTGCAACCACCAGTTTGTTCTCTATATTTAATAGTTTGGTTCTTTGTTTGTCTCTTTTTTTTCTCCTTGCCTGTCTTATTTCTTAAATTCCACATATGAATGAAATCATATGGTATTTGTCTTTCTCTGACTTATTTCACTTAGTATTATATCCTCTTGGTATATCCAAGTAAGTTAGTTTTGATTATTAGTACACAGTTATAGACAATCTCCACTTTAAAACAATGCTTTCCAGGTGCCTGAGTGACACAGTTAACCATCTGACTTTTGGTTTTGGCTCAGGTCATGATCTCAGGGAAGTGGGATCAAGCCCCACTTCTGGCTCCGCACTCAGTGGAGTCTGCTTAAGACTCTTTCTTCCTCTCCCTCTGCCCTCCTCCCCCCCTAAAATAAATAAATAAATCTTTAAAATAAATAAGTAAATAAATAAATAATAAGACAATGCTTTCCTAGAAAACAAGTTTAATGTTAAATGTGTGTAAGTCATCTGATTGACTTACACATTATAAAGGAGAGTCCCTCTTTCAGTGTAATCACAATGTATATCTGTCTTTGGACATAGGCTTTGACAATATATTTTACACATGTCCTTTAATTCTTTTTCCTCCATAGCTGAGCTTCAGGTAATCTTCTGATGAAGTTTGTTAGTTTTACCTGACAATTCCTGTTATAATTTTCAGTTTGGTATTATGAGATTATATCCCATATATATACTATTGTCACTATAATCCACACCTTTTTTCTTTTCCCTCTTAATTTTATTAACTGATGACACAATACAATAAAATTTCAAATATTCAGGAGGAGGAATTAAGATATCGGAATAGTAGGGGATACTATGCTTACCTCATCCCTGGAACACAGACAGATAAATATCAAATCATTCTGAATGCTGACAGAACTGCACATCTAGAAGGAGAAAAATAGCCACATTTAAATAAATGGCCGTTTAAATAAAAACTTGCAAAAATTTTAAATATTCAAAAATAACAAAATATTCAAATTCTTCAACACTGCTATTTAAACACACACACACACACACACACTCACATATTCACACAAACATTACCACAAACAATGAAAATAACAAAATACTGTCAGGCAGTTGTGTGGCTCAAAATGTTCATCAACTAGGGATTGGATGGGACGAGGAAAAAAAATGTATCCAGGTTAAACCCAAATGACAATTTACAGGTGGATGGTAAGGAGTATAGCATAGAAATATACCAAAGTTGAGAACCACTTGTATTTGGAACCATAGGATTTTAGAATTTTGAAGATAGTTTTTTTGTTTGTTTGTTTATTGTTTTGTTTTTTACATACCTGTCATCTCTACTAAACTACTAAACTGAGTTGAGGTCACAACCCAAGCTGTACTCATCTTTATATCCCTCATACTTGGTATGCCTAACATAGTAGGAACTTAAGAATTAGTCAATTGAATTATTCAGGGTGTCATGGATAAGTACCCCAGAAAATTATTCATAAAAGTAATAGGACAGGGCACTTGGCTAACTCAGTCAGTAGAGCATGCGACTGATCTCTGGATTATAAATTCAAATCCCACATTGAGTATGGAGATTATTTAAAGATAAAATCTTTAAAAGTAATAAGACAATAAAGCATATACACATGGAGTCTTGAACATTGGTCCCTTCGTTTTAGCACTAGAAATAGCTACCAACAAACTTGTGTTTCAAAAATTATGTTGCCTTGTTTGACCCCCACAAATCTACCGGAGCTCATCTAGAGAAGGCTTTCTCCTCTCTTCTCCAGCAAGAAGAAATACCTCACTGTCTCTCGTTTAGCCATTTTTGCCACTGTACAGAGAACTGATAGTATAAAAATAGTCTTTCTAGTGTATAAAAATATAGTATAAAATGTCTTTTTTATTAGTATAAAAAATATCTTATAGTTAATAGTATAAAAATGTCTTTCTAGTGTAAAAAATGTCTTTCTAGTGATCTTTTATGAAATTTCCTTCATGTTTTCCTTCTTAATTATTAGTAATACATTTGATACATCTTTTACCATGCTTTCCAGAAGAATGCTAAAGTTATTAACTTTAATTGAAATTATTGAACTTACTAAAGTTCAAAATTCAACTTGAATTTTATATATTAAGCTTTTAATCAATTTAATTATTATGGTGTTATATTTTCTTACAGTGTCAGAAGTCTGAAGCTATTATGGAACAGTGGAAGTCTTTTCAAATAATTGCCCATCTAAAGCGTCTACAGGAGGAAATTTATGAGGTGAAAACTTGGTCTGACAGGATAATTGAAAAACAGAATATACTGAACAACAATTTGACAACTCTTTCTCAAAATGTGACAAAAGTAGACCAAAGTGCAACTTCCATGGCAAAAGATGTTGGTCTCAAGATTACAACTGTAAAAACAGATATACGACGTATTTCAGGTTTAATAACTGATGTAACATCACTGACAGATTCTGCGCAAGTATTAGAAAATAAAATAGAAAAAGTAGAAAAAGATACAGTAAAAAACATAGGTGATCTTCTCTCAAGTAGCATTGACCGAACAGCAATGCTCCGAAAGACAGCATCTGAAAATTCACAAAGAATTAACTCTGTTAAGAAGATACTTTCAGAGCTAAAGAATGATTTCAACAAGCACACAGATAGGTTTTTAAGCTTAGAAAGTGACAGAGCTAAAGTTATGAAGACAGTGACTTTTGCAAATGATCTAAAACCAAAGGTGTATAATCTAAAGAAGGACTTTTCCCGTTTGGAACCATTGGTAAATGATTTAATGCTGCGCATTGGGAGATTGGTTACTGACTTACTACAAAGAGAGAAAGAAATTGCTTTCTTAAATGAAAAGATATCTAATTTAACAATAGTTCAAGCTGAGATTAAGGATATGAAAGATGAAATAACACACATTTCAGATATGAATTAGTTTGAAATTATTTAGATGAAATGGAAATAACTTTTTTAATATCATGACTGACAACTCAGAAATAATGAAATTTTGGAGCAAATATCATTTTGTGTTCGATTTGTGAAACTGAATAAAGGAAATCTCATTTAAATGGAATTGCAAGGCCAGAAGGGGGAGTTCTCATGCCTTACCACTCCTTGCAGCCCTTGGCCAAACCGGAAGAAGCCTATGCTTTACTAACCCAGCAGGAGGAAGACACAGCAGCCTAGACACAGCAGTCCATCCAGTGTCTCACTCACAACTCAAGTAATGAGAAGCCACCACACTGCAACTCCCAGTTCACTGCAATGGACTTTTTGTTTAGAACAGCCCCTCCCAAGTGCCCCTTTTCCTCTATGAAAAAGCATTCCTCTCTTTGTTCTCTGGGCTTTCCTATGGTTTTGCCATAGCTTGCATGTCCTGAGTTGTAATTCTCTGTTATTCCTGAATAAATCCATTTTGCTGGTGAAATAACTGGCTGTTTTATTTTTAAGGTTAACAGATTCTATTCTTAACAGTAAAAGCAAAATATTTTAAAGGGTTAAGCAGCTGATTTTTCAAAAAAAATACGCTAAAACTTATACTTGCAATTTTATATAGCAAGAACCCTATGCATTCCACTTATATACATCTCTTACACACACACTCTTCCATTCAGACAAGTGGGGACAAACAGGATCTACTGTCTACCACTGGGAAATCTGATGGGGCAGGATCTGAACCCCATTTAACCTTGTGGACTACTGGGGAGCATAGTACATATGGTTGGAGCCCTAACGAGAGCTGCCCATCAGGATCAGGGGCCGTAGCGTTCACTATCCATTTAGAGGAAGGGAAAAGAGAAAGGTCACAGACAGGCAGCAGGAAAGGAATCATGTAAGCCTTCCTGGGTCTTTTATGGCTTTAAGAAATAGGTAAAGATGACTAAAACAGAGCAGGGTTTAAGGAAGAGGCATTGTAAATTGCAGGGGGCTTGCCAAGCCTCAGATGGAGACTGCCTAAAGCAACACAATTTGTGTAGTGATGATGTGACCAAAACAGCCTAAGCAGAGAAGGAAGTTCTAACATTTAAAATAACATTATATAATTCTATGTATATGAAATTCTAGAAAATGCAAACTATAGAAAATGCAGAAAATAGATCAGTGGTTGCCTAGGGATGGCAAGAGGTACAGATTATAAAGAGGTGCAAAGAAATCTCGAGGGGTGAAAGGTATTTATTATTTTGCTTATGATGATGGTTTCACAGGTACATACGTGTATCAAAATTTTTTGAATATGTATAATTTATTCCACATCAAATACTCTTCAACAAAGTTGTAAAATAAAGTACAATGATCCTTAAAAAACCATACACATTAGTCCTAGTTTCCTATGCCTAGCATGAGGGGTATCCAGATGCACAGAACTTGGCAGAGTATGTAGCTAATTTCCATGACAAAAGCCCAAGGCTCTGGGATGAGCCATTCCAGAAAACTTTGAAGTGACTAGCTTTTTTTTTTTTTTCAAGATTTTATTTATATACTTGACAGAGAGAGAGAGTGAGAGAGGGAATACAAGCAGGGGAAGCGGAAGAGGGAGAAGCAGGCTTCCCACGGAGCAGGGAACCTGATGTGGGGCTCAATCCCAGGACGCTGGGAGCATGACCTGAGCCAACGGCAGACACTTAAAGACTGAGCAACCTAGGCGCCCCATGATTAGCTGTTTTTGATTCATGTCTGATTTAATATGGTAGAAACAACATGAGATTTTGAAATCAGAGATATCTGGGGTCCAGTCGTGGCTCTGTCACCACAGAGTTCTGTGGCCTCAGACAAATTTAGTGCATATGAACTTTTTTTTTTTTTTAAAGATTTTATTTATTTATTTGACAGACAGATCACAAGTAGGCAGAGAGGCAGGCAGAGAGAGAGGGGGAAGCAGGCTCCCCGCTGAGCAGAGAGCCCGATGTGGGGCTCGATCCGGACCCTGGGATCATGACCTGAGCGGAAGGCAGAGGCTTTAACCCACTGAGCCACCGAGGCGCCCCAGTGCATATGAACTTTAATTTTATCTATAAGTAAGGACAATAACATGTGCCTTACAGGAAGGACTGCTGCGAATATTACCTTTAACATATCCAAAGTGTCTTTGCATATAAAGGGCAAAGCCATTAACTAATTCAACAAAAGTTACATAGTAAGGGAATGTGTTTTTGTAAATAGAGCTATACCCCACAGAGGAAATGTCACCATAGCACATCTTTATATGGTATCTGATGTTCATAATTATATCAAATGAAATGTAAAATGTTCCATGTAATCATTTTAATACGACACAATATTTTAGGCATTTTTTTTTATATTTTTTTTTAATTTTTTTTTTTATTTATTTATTTGACAGACAGAGATCACAAGTAGGCAGAGAGGCAGGCAGAGAGAGAGAGAGGAGGAAGCAGGCTCCCTGCAGAGCAGAGAGCCCGATGCGGGGCTCGATCCCAGGACCCTGGGATCATGACCTGAGCCGAAGGCAGAGGCTTAACCCACTGAGCCACCCAGGCGCCCCTTTAGGCATGTTTTTAAAAAATTTTTCAGGGGCGCCTGGATGGCTCTGTCGTTAAGTGTCTGCCTTCGGCCCAGGTCAATCATCCCAGCTCTCTGCTCAGCGGAAAGCCTGCTTCTTCCTCTCCCACTCCCCTTGGTTCTGTTCAGTCTCTCGCTGTGTCTCTCTCTGTCAAAAAAATAAAATCTTTAAAAAAATTTTTTTTCAGCACTTCAAAATATAAATTTAGCTATCTGAAAATTCATTTATGAGGAATATTTGTTTCTATCAGTACCAAATAAATGAAGTGCTTATCTTATTTGGTGCTAGTTCTACTATTATTGAAATAATGACTCACCAGTCTGTCAGTAATTTGGGAGCCAGGCTGAGAAGGACTTTCTTGAAGGAGACTTGAAGTCAATCTGGAATGTCACTAGGTTTACAGTCATGTTCTTGTCTTCAAGTCAGATAGCTTTTGTGGCAAATACAGGAGAATGGTAAGTTTTGGTCTGTTTCCTAACAGTAGAAGATATAATCACTTCAATACCAAGTATGGTCTCATGGGTAAGTCATCTTAAGCTTTCTGTGGAATTTCCCTGCTTTAATATCATTTAAAGCCTAACCACTGGGGATGTCTGGGTAGCTCAGTCGGTTAAGTATCTGCCTTTTGCTCGGATCATGATCCCAGGGTCCTGAGATGGAGTCCCACATTGTGCTCCCTTTTTCAGCAGGGAGCCTGCTTCTCCCTCTGCCTGCTGCTCTCCCTGCTTGTGCTCTCACAAATATAATCTTTTAAAAGTAAAGTCTAACCACTGTACAGTCAATAGAATCAGTAAATAATTGCTTATCCACAAATAACATTGGGCACATCAAATGTTCAGATATTAATGATTTCTTAGAAGTAGTTTTAATCTTGATTCATATAGCCCTTTGTTGACATCATGGCTTGAAATAATAGATTCTGCTCCTTAAATGAATTATCCTTCATCTTCAAATCTTGCATACACTGCATTCCACAAAGCAAGCTAGCTTACTTGTACATCGAACCACAGTATTAGGTGAGAATTATATCTTGTGCAGGAAACATATATATCCCCTAGACTTTCATTCAGTATAGCTAGCCTCTATTAAGTGACTATTGCATGCATGGCACACATGCACACTTGTGTTTTTCTAGGAAACTCAAGTCATATATTAATAACTAAAAGATTCATAAACCTTATCAATGCTGGTATTTGGTGATTTGCAGGGAAGGGAAAGAATCAGCACCCCTAGCTTCCATCCCCACCCCCAAGTTGTTTAACAGTCAACTGTTTCTATTTCTTATGCTAAAGAAACAGTGGGTAGCTCCTAAATTTAGCAGCAAAACTATGTACCAAACTTCATGAACAGTGTGGATATTTTTCTATCCTCTATCCCAAGAATGGTATCACAAAATGTTAAACTCATTTTAAAACATGGTCAAAACTTCAAGCTTTCACACAAAGGTTTGGTTCAACTTTTAGTTCTTCTGTTGTGCATGTCATAAGGTATTTGTAACTTAGCAAAACTCGGGCTTTCTCCGTTTTAATTGTTCTTAAAGACAGTTTGAATAATCTTTGACTCTCCTGGAAAAGACTATGCGCTTCTATCATGTCCTAGTGTTACAACATAATTCAATTACACTAATCAAATATTAGTCATTCCACTGGGTTCTGCTTTATGGAATTGATGTTTTCTTAAACCAAATGTTAAAAAAGTGTTATTAAAATGACATTAGAAGGGCGCCTGGGTGGCTCAGTGGGTTAAAGCCTCTGCCTTCCGCTCAGGTCATGATCCCAGGGTCCTGGAATCAAGCTCCGCATTGGGTTCTCTACTCAACGGGGAGCCTGCTTCCTCCCCTCTCTCTCTGCCTGCCTCTCTGCCTACTTGTGATCTCTGTCAAATAAATGAATAAAATCTTAAAAAAAAAAAAAATAAAATGACATTAGAGGGCACTTGGGTGGCTCAGTCGTTAAGCAGCTGCCTTTGGCTCAGGTCATGATCCCAGGTTTCTGGGATCAAGTCCCACATCAGGCTCACTGCTCAATGGGAAGCCTGCTTCTCCCACTCTCATTCCCACTGCTTGTGTTCCCTCTCTCACTGTGTTTCTCTCTGCCAAGTGAATACATAAATAAAATCTTAAGAAAAAAAAAAAGAGGTATTTAAAATGAAATTAGAAACTTTAGTATAAATTTTAAAATGTAAAATGAGAATACACAAAATTTTAAGTGAGCACTTAACCATTTCAGCCTAGATATTTCCTTGAATATTTAGGCTGATACGGTTTTCTCAGAAATAGCCTTGAAATTACCTCTAACTACAGATAGCCAACTCTTGACAATGAATATCGTATACTAATCAATACCCACAAATAAAATCTATCGTCCTTGAAAATAAAACTCACATCCAAAGTTAGCAGTGGAAATCTCTTACAGCCAGCAATGAAAGATGGCTGAACTGTGTATCACTTTTTCAAATCCAGTCCACCTTTGGATTGGCTTAATATACATATATTTCCATTCCCACATGTTCTTACATTACTGATACTCCTCCCAGCAGGATTATGTTCCTTTCACCTCATGCTGGGATTGAGTCTTCTGAGATATCTGATGTTGTGACAAGAGTATAGTGGAAGGGATGATAGGACTTCCACATCTAAGTCCTAAAAAAAAAAAAAAAAAAAACCAGCTTCTGCCTGGCTCTGCCTCAAAGCCCTGAAATAAATCCAACTGCCCTGTGGCCACCATGCTGTAGATCCTTAAAAAAGGCTGACCCACTAACAGGGAGATCCTTGGAATATCTCCCTAGCCCATACGGGTGAAAACTTTTAAAGTAAGTTCTACATCCAATGTGGGTCTTGAACTCACAACCCTGAGATCAAGAGTTGCATGCTCTACCAACTAAGCCAGCCAGGTGCCCAGTGTGAAAACCTTTATAAAGGACCTCAGAGCTATCTGACTGTAACTTCGTGAGACCCAGAACCAAGATCCAGCAGAGCTGCTCCTGAATTCCTGACCTGAGATTGTCTCAAGCCATTAGATTTCAGTTGGTTTGTTACACAGCAATGCTAATGCACACTGGTGATGCCAGTTACCATAGCCATCGCTTACGTGGGCTCATATTAGAGCTGTACCTTTTAAGTGTGGCTTAACCACACCCACAACCCTTCCTTTCTCTCTGCAATACACACAAGTTTGTAATCTTAAGATGAAGTGATGACAGAGAGAAGTTAACATGCAACTAAATGTATCTGGTTCCTAAATTTTGTTCACTGGCCTTATAACATGGGTTTGTAATAAAAACATTTCTCTCCCTCAGACTTCAAAAATTTTTTCCCTAAGTCCCTATCTATATAAAGATTTTATTTGACAGAGATCACAAGTAGGCCAGCGAGGCAGGCAGAAAAGAGTGGGGGAGGCAGGCTCCCTGCTGAGCAGAGCCCTATGTGTGGCTTGATTCCAGGACCCTGAGCTGAAGGCAAGAGGCTTAATCCACTGAGCCACTCAAGTGCCATCTATATACTTTATACAGGGATTGCCAACCCAATCCAGATACCTGAAGACCCCAGGTCAAATGTAATCAGATTTGAATAATTATATTACTGATCAGGTTTTCATACTTCCTAACCAAACACAGGAGAAAACTGAACAGTGGCTTACTTTCTAGGTGACTTTATGCTATATTTTTTGTAGTTCAGAAAGTCAGATTTGAGGATAATTGCTGCCTAAGTTGGTTTTAATGGGCGCCTGGGTGGCTCAGCTGGGTAAGCCACTGCCCTCAACTCAGGTCATGATCCTTGAGTCTCAGGATTGAGTCCCACATAGGGAATCCCTGCTCAGCAGGGAGTCTCCTCCCTCTGACCTTCTCCCCTCTCATTCTCAATCTCACATAAATAAATAAAATCTTTTTTTTTTTTTTAAGTTTTAGCTATCAAGTGCTTTGGTCCTTTTAAAAACTATCATTCTAGGGGCAACTGGCTCGCTCAGTCAGTAGTAGAGTATGTGACTCTTGACCTCGGGCTTATAAAGTCAAATCTCGAACTGGTTCCAGACTACTTAAAACAAACAACAAACAACAAAAAAAAACCCTTTAAATAACTATCTTTTTAACAACCAGCCTAATTTACTTTTTTTTTTTCAATTTAATTTTAAAGTTTATCTAAGTAATCTCTACACAGTGTAAGACTCCAACAGATAATCCTGAGATCAAGAGTTGCATATTCCAACTGAGCCAGCCAGGTGCCCCTAGAAAAAAAGATTTTCTTTTACAAATGAGAACAAGGAAACTCACTGGGATTTTTAAAAATTATAGTACATGCTGCAAAATTTGATTACATGCTGAAATTTACTTGTCAAAATAAAACCACACATATTTATCCATATTTCAATTTAACTACAACTAAATCAAGTTTTTGAAAATTCAGGTAGATTTCCTTTATTTTTAGGAGTATAAGTAGTACTGAACCAACAGTGATTAGTTTGCATTTTTTCCTTGAAGCTTTAACTTATATTTAATTCCTTCCATTTTAGGGTTAAATCTTTAAAAAATATTTTTAAAAATAACCACTGAATCACAGACAAATCATGAACAGTTGGGTTTATTTCAATAGTGGGTCTGAAACTCTCGCCTTAGGCAGGAGTACTACAGTAATTATACCAGGAATAGACAATTTCCTACACTGTCAAATATATAAAAGTTCCTCTTGCACTTTCCTCAACACTGATCAACAAGCAGATTCAGTCCACATTTGCTTTGATCATTCTACTGAGTTAACCCAAGCTTCTTCTTCAGAGACTCTGGCATTTCAGGTGGAGGAGGGCGAGGGAGCCTGAAGTAGACCTTCACAGAGTCATAGATGAACCACTGTAGCGCAGTGAGAGTGCCAATCATGATGATACGGGCAAACAGTCCCTTCCATACACCTGGTGGAAATATGAAACATGAATGAAAAATGGAATATACTCAAGTGTTACTCTTTGTTGGGGGGTGGGGGGTGGTGGAATCCTACCTTTAAATCCAAGTCTCTGAAGGACTTGAGAAGCACTGCTACCTTTCTCCTTATTCAACACAGATACCACAGAATCAGCAGGGTGAGAAACAATTGCACAGAACACTCCAGCTGAAAAAAGTCAACATAAATAGTCCCACATGGGATTAATTTAAAAAATTCGTATTATAACCAATAACCTTTTCCTAATTTTTAGTTCTTAAAACAATCCTTCAAGTTTTTATATTCACATTTTAATTAACTTTCCTTTGTATTAAAAATGTATTGAGAAACTAGACAAAAAAAAAGGTACAGCAATGATATCAATATATCATCCCCCTAACTTAAGACATGTAAACCTGAAAATAATTCTTTCAGAAACTAATTAACAAGCATTTATAAATCTTAAAAAGGCACAAGAAATGCTATGGGAAGATAACTTCTTTGGAATATTTTTTCCCCCTCACAAAAAGGGGCCAATAACAGAAATGGTTACTTGTCCTTAATTTCACAGACAAACATGCTGTAAATAACTCATACCTATGTAACCTGCCACAAATGTTACAACCAGTTGCTCTGCCTTTGTACATTCACTTCGGGGCTTGGGAACCACAAACTTGTACAATGCTTCAACTGTACGTTCAAAGCAGGCAAATTTCATCATGGTGTATGGTATCTGTCTCATCCAGAGAGGAGCAACGCCCTTGTAGAATCTAGGAAACCAGGAGACTTATTTTACTCAGTTGCATTTATTCACCTAGCAGAGATTCTCATTATTAACAGACGTGTCCGCACACCAGCCGAGTCCTGATAGCAAAAAATGGCAGCATAATTGCATGTCATTTCTATCAGAACCTAAGACTAACATGCAGGTATATTTATCTCACATGCCAATGACTCAAGCACCTTTGACTATACAACAAAAAAAGTTGCTGGATGTTTCTCTGACTGGAACTACAAGAAACAAGAAGTTTACAAGTAGAACTCAGTTCAAGATTGGCATCCACAAAGGTGGATCTAAGGAAGCATGTTGTAGCCAGACTATATGCAAATTCTTAGCTGTGAACAGATGATAAGCCTTTTGTTTTTAAGATTCTATTTATTTAATGACAGAGAAAGACACAGTGAGAGAGGGAACACAAATAAGCAAGGGCAGTGGGAGAGGGAGAAGGAGGCTTCTGACTGAACAGGGAGCCAGATGCAGGGCTCGATTCCAGGACTCTGGGATCATGACCTAAGCCTAAGGCAGATGCTTAACAACTGAGCCACCCGAGCGCCCCCAGATGACAAGAATTCTAACAAACCCTTCCCAAAAATGAATAATGTCAAGTCATATGCAGACTGACAAACGTTCATTAGAAAAAGTCTTAAATTCTGGGCTTAAACCATGAATCAACTTAGCCCTGTCCCTGGAGTTTATGTTCTATATAAAAGGTAAATAGACTTTAAGGTAATAGCCTTAAAAAAAAAAAAAAAAAAAAGTCCAGTAGGTTTAGTGCTAACAAATGCAGTTCCCTTAAATGAGTATTTCATACTGTAACTCTAGACAAATGTTCACTTACGCTTTTAAGCCTTCTTCCTTATACATTTTGGGAGCTGCATCCCGCAAAGTGTTGGCATAACCTGGCTGGGTTTGAATTCGAACCTTAGCAGCTTCCATAGGAGCCAGGGCAATGTCAGCAAAGAATTCAGCACTGGCAGAAGCAGCCAAATATAGTGACGTACGCCAGAGATAGGCATTCTCCTAAATTGAAAAACATAAGAAGGAACATGTATTGCTATTTCATTGGCTGTTTTCAATTTCAATTAGGGGACAGTTCAAGGAAACAGTACCATTTCAGACAACCTAGCAGTGTTTATCATATGGTCCACAAAGACTGAATGTATATCCTCTCCATAATCTTATCAGCCACAATACAATGTGAATTATTTTTTGAACGTCTAGGTGCCAAGTATAGTTGGCCCTTGAAGTACAGAGGAACCCCAGATCCTTTCTCTTTAAAAAAACTCAAAATCCGGGACGCCTGGGTGGCTCAGTTGGTTGAGCGGCTGCCTTCAGCTCAGGTCATGATCCCAGCGTCCTGGGATCGAGTCCCGCATCGGGCTCATTGCTTGGCAGGGAGCCTGCTTCTCCCTCTGCCTCTGCCTGCCTCTCTGTCTGCCTGTGCTCGCGCTCTCTCTCTCTCTAACTAATAAATAAATAAAGTCTTTAAAAAAAAAAAAGTTTAAAAGTTTAAAAAAACTCAAAATCCAACTTACCTGGAAAGCATCACAGTATAATACAGACAAAAAAAGATCCTTTTGGGTCTTTAAATTTTAGGACTGTCCATTTCTAAGTTAAAATTACATACCTCCCCAAGCATGTTGCTATACAAGACTTTGAAAACTTCATAAAAGCCAAACTTGCAGAGCCCCTGCATAGAGTAGCCAATGAAAGTCGGAGCCCATCCTTTAGCCAAACCACGAACACCATCCTCTTTAAGTGTAACTGAGAATCCATTAAATATGCCCTTGTACTTCTGGGGGTCCACCTGTATTTAAAACAAGAAGAAAAAATTAATTCTATGTACCAAACAGCTATCATTTCTCATAAATATTTAATTTTACTATTACTAGTTTTTCCTTTGGTTCTAAAATAAACTTCAGTAACTACACATAAGGTGGGTAAACACAAATTCACTGCATATCAACCTAGTATATACAATCATCTTTATAAATTTAACTTTGTATATTAAGGTCTAGCTTTCTTTCAGTCAGACTTGAGTGTTGGAGGGTTAGTTAAGGCAGAATTCCTAGAAAAATACATAATAAAACTAACTCAAAATTTTTCACCATCCAACTCTACCACTTTTAAAAAATTAGTTTTAAGGCTTACTGCCTAAGAGCAAAGTCTATACCCCTGATATATGCTAGCCCATTAAGAAGTTTATATTATGGGACGCCTGGGTGGCTCAGCTGGTTAAGCAGCTGCCTTCGGCTCAGGTCATGATCCCAGCGTCCTGGGATCCAGTCCCACATCGGGCTCCTTGCTCGGCCTCTGCCTGCCACTGTCTGCCTGTGCTCGCTCTCTCTCTGACAAATAAATAAATAAAATCTTTAAAAACAAAAAAAAAGAAGTTTATATTATAAAGTTTCATGAACTTAAAGGCAAATTAAGCACAAATTAAAAAAGTAAATCAACATGAGAATCTGTCTTTTGACCTAAATTCACTTCAAGAGACACGCATACATTTTAGCGAAGGTGTATTTCACATCCATTCTATTAACTAATGGGAAAAGAAAAAAAAAAATCTTAATTTCACTGTATCTGCCAGTACTACAAGGGCTGGTATACGTCACCTTCCTCTCCCTAACATTTCACCTTCCTTTATTTCACCTTCCTCTCTCTTTTAGATAAGTAGACTTCTAATCCTGTTTGGGACAAATAAATTTTTGATGTTTGATTATTTTTGTTTCAGTAATACTAATTAAGATATTCTAATCATAAAAAACTTATGTAAATAAATGTACAAAAAGCTATGCCTACAAAATTTTAATACTAAGACAGTGAAGAGTATTTTTTCTAATCTTCATTAATGTTCTAACCTGATCCTATCAGTAAGAGAAATGAAGTTACTTCAAAACCACACTACGGATTACCTACTGTAATATGCAACTGCTTGTAAAATGACTATTTGGGAGCATAAAAAACCAGTAGGCCCTGAAGAGGGACTCTAGTCAGAACTGAGCACAGCAGCAAAATACCATTTATAGCCAGGGTTTGAGATCTAAAATGTGCCTACACTCTCATTTTTAAGAGAGCCATTTCTTCAATTTAAAACACTAACTAAAATAAAGATCATGAGTTAAGAAAATTTGGGTTTGGTTTCCTACCAAAGTTTCTAGCAGTTGTTATGTCTTCAAATTTTCTCATTGTGAAGTCCTTTTAAAATTATTTGGAATTAAGTCACACATGAAAGATACATTCAGTGTTGCCATCTAAATACAAACCTGCATTCGGCATTTCACTAAATCCAGAGGAACGACAGCAGTGTGTGTCAGACCACAACTTAAGACCCCACCAAAGCCACACAGTGCATAAAACTTCATGGAGCCATATTCGCAACTGTACTCTGTAGTAAGACAAGACACACCATGCATTTTAATATAAAACTGATGTTACTGGTTATCAACTTACCTCCTGGATAATTAGGTTTCCACACAGCTTGTTAGTAGATGTCTATGTTGTACAACTTTAAAAGCCATGCTTCAACAATATGCTTTCAATCCAACATGCAAAACAAACCTGCATTCTGCATTTAACCAGATCTAGAGGAACCAATGCTGTATGTGTTGTGCCACAGCTAATAATTCCTCCAAGTCCACAAAGGATAAAGAATCTGCCAGATCCATAGTCACAGCTATACTGCTCTGTTTGATTGAAAAAAAAACCAAGTAAGTATTTCTTCAGATATGACTAAGGCCCCGGGAATTAGAGACCTATGATTCCCTGTGAAACAGTACTATCACAACTGAACAGCTTTGGCCACTGTTTACAATTAAGCTGAAAGATGATTTTCCATGTAGTGTTAAGTAACATGACATTTACTGCCAAAATCAAAGAACATTTAGATTATGAAGGTTCTGTAAGACACCAGCCCTTATTTGGCCAAACTAAAGTCTTTGACAACATTAATAGCTCTTCGAATTAAAACCAAATTTCAAATTATTAACTGCTGATAAAAACACACTTCAGAATACAAACCAAACCCAGGAAGAGCACTAGACAAGTAAAAGGTTGCAAACTTCTAACTGTACCCCAGTCACTAATCAATACTATCCCCACTTATGGATTCATGTTAAGCATAAAATTAGATAAACTCCTAAAGTCAAATACATTTACTACATAACAGTGTAAGGATTTTTCACCCACACTAAAGACATAATAGACACATAAATGATTTGAAAACTTTAGGTTTTACACAATGTAGATAACATTTACAAAATTCCTACAATCTGGTTTTCAGCTTTCTCTATCCATACACTCCACTGGGATTTAAAACATTAACAATTAGTTCAAGTTGAGTCTAACCGAAAAGATTCCTGAAAGGTTAAGACTAAAGGGATCCCTTCCAATTATTTATCTTTTTATAGCTTATCTGGGGCTTCTGTCCCCTCCTTTACCAATTACATTAAAACAAGAGACCCAATTATCTCATATACCTCTTCTCAGCAAACACCAGACTTCGGGAATACTTGAGAAAGGAGTATTTTTAAGAAGAAAATTAAAGCTGGGGCGCCTGGGTGGCTCAGTGGTTAGAGCCTCTGCCTTCCGCTCGGGTCGTGACCCCCTGGTTCTGGGATCCAGCCCCGCGTCAGGCTCTCTGCTCAGCGGGAAGCCTGCCTCCCCCTCTTTCTTCCTGCCTCTGCCTACTTGTGATCTCTGTCTGTCAAATGAATAAATAAAATCCTTAAAAAAAGAAGAAGAAGAAAATTAAAGCCAAATCAAGTAACAGACAGAAAGAACTGCAGGTGGCCAGTGGCTAGGAAGGAGACTTTACCCAACACAAGTCCACTGACCAAGCGGTCTCACGGCAGAGAGGATAAGGGGCTCGTCACCGCCTCTGTAACTACTCTCCCGAGGACGTGGAGGTCACAGAGGGAACTGTGCCTGGGCCCTTCCACGCCCTTGAGGGAGGGCCAAGGATCGGACACACGGCCTAGAGCGAAAAGGGCTGACATCCTAGGGCAAGCAACTAGGCCCGCCCTGTGGTGCAAAAAGCCAGGTGCGTCCTCCTCATCTGTCCTCCAAGACACTAACGCCGAGTGGACCACGAGGGCACATAACGACCATATCGGGGCAGGGTCTAAGCTCACCTTCCACAGCGGCTGCTGCCAGATTGCGGGAACGTCGGGGCGGGCCCGGGGGCCCCGTGGGGCTGCTGCGGTGGCCCGTGAGGCCATCGTGTACCAGCTGCAGGTGGGGCGCGTTGAAGGGGTTCGCCCGCGCCAGATGCGCCACGGACGAGAACATCTTCCTGAGGGAAGAGAGCAGCGGTCGAGGAAAGGTAAAGGAGCCCCTAAGGCCGCCAAAGTCACCGGCACCCTAGAACCCCGACACGGGCTCCTCCCGCCTCAGCGCCCTTGAGGAGGTCATGGCGGCCTCCTTCAAGGAGATCGACAAAGCCTACAGCCTAAGTGGCTCCTCAGAGGGGCTCCTCTCCCCGCACCCACCGGGGCAAGGACCGGCACACTCACTTCCTAAGATGGCGAACACACAACCGCTCCCTCGAAAAGGCTGCGGCTCACAGAGGCCGAACGTCCTCCCGACCCTTAGATCTGTGCCCTTCGCGCGTCGTCACCGTGACGCACACTACGTGTAACCGCAGCAAGCGGCACCCATTGGCGGAAAAGAGCGCCGAGGCCGTAGCGTCATCGCGTTCTCCTAGCAACCTTATCCCCGCCCTTGTCCGCCCCAGCCCTTCCGGCCCGGCTTCTGCGCAGGAGGATTCGTTCTGCGCACGCGCGCATTCCGAGGCCGCGTTTTTGAGTGGTGTGGGTTTGTGCTCGTGACCTAGTCTTTTGTCCCTTCACCTTCAAGCGTCTTTCCTTGACGTCGGGGTTCAGTTTTTTCAAGTTTAAATGAGTCCCAGTATAGTAGTCACTTAAACAGAAGGATGTTACTGCAGTATTACACACGGACAAGTCTGCATTTGCCGTTAGCCCACAGGAGAGTATTTTAAAAGAAAATGTGCAGCAAGGACTCTTTAGACAAGACAGCTTGGGGTTTCATCAGAATAGTTTATATGACGTACTAAAACATGCAGTAAATGCATTTTAACACTACCTGGGGGTATAGGGTTGAGCTAGAGTGAAAGTGGCACACATTTTGTGTGTTCAATAAATTTGGAAATTTTTCATTAGATTCAGTTCAACACAAAAGGACCTACTTTAATTGGGAAAGTTTAGTAGGGTTCAAACCCCTATTAGAATTCTGGCTCTGACATAGTTCTGGCTCCGGACAAAGTAACCTTGGGAATTCACTCAATCTATATAAACCTGTTTCTTAATGTAAGATGACAGCAGGGGGTAGCCCCATGGGCTTGTACAATTATATAGGGCCTGTGCTAGATTTGATGCTCTGCTGTCACCATTTTGGAATTCTTAATAATTACCAACAAGAGGCCTTGCATTTTTCATTTTGCACTGAAATTACAAATTACATAGCTGGTCCTGCACTGGAGTAACATCTATCTTGCAAAGTTTATGAGAATGCAATGAGACAATGTCTAGATGTGGAGATTTTAGTCAGGCAGAGTTGGGGAGAGAGTCAGTCGTCAGTAAGTTATTAAGAGGGTAGGGTAATTCTTGCTAACTTGACCTAACAGGATTCTTGCTGAAGGCAGTCCAAGATAATCAGATATTACTTGGGGAATGAGGAATTTGATAAGGTATTGAGGGTAATCAGATATCAAGGCTGGGTAGGGTGCCTGGCTGGCTCAGTTAGTGGAACATTTGACTCTTGATCTCAGGGTTGTGAGTTCAATCCCCATGTTGGGTGTAGAGATTACTAAAAGAATAAGTAAATAAAATAGATATCAAGGGACACCTGGGTGGCTCAGTCAGTGAAGCATCTGCCTTTGGCTCAGGTCATGACCCCAGAGTCCTGGAATCAAGTCCTGCAATGGGCTCCCTTCTTCTCCCTTTCCCTCTGCCCCTCCTTCCCCCACCCCCACCCCCACTCATGCTCTATTTCAAATTAAAAAGAAAAAAAAAGATATCAAGGTGAGGAGGTTTTTGTTAAGCTAAGTTGATAGAATTATTTTTTTTCCTATTTTATTATTATTTTTTTCATCATGATAAGTATACTCTTTAATCTCTATCCCCTGTTTCACCCATCCCTACCACCCACCTTCCCTCTGGTAACTATCAGTTTGTTCTCTGATGTTAAGAGTTTGTTTCTTAGTTTCTCTCTTTCTCTCTCTTTTTTTCTTTGCTCACTTGTTTTTTTTTCTTAAATTCCACTTATGAGTGAGATTATATGGAAAGAACTTTCTCTGACTGAATTATTTCACTTAGCATTATTCTCTCCAGCTCCAACCATGTTGTTGCAAAGGGCAAGATTTTTTTTGACAGATTTCTTGCTACAGATGGGCTCTTGGAGGACATGTCCAAGGACACACCTAGTTGATAAGGGTTTAGGGGCACCTGGGTGGCTCAGTGGGTTAAGCCTCTGCCTTTGGCTCAGGTCATGATTTCAGGGTCCTGGAATCGAGCCCCACATCAGGCTCTCTGCTCAGCAGGGAGCCTGCTTCCCCCTCTCTCTGCCTGCCTCTGCCTACTTGTGATCTCTCTTTCTGTCAAATAAATAAAATTAGAAAAAAAACAAAGAAAGAAAAGAAAAGGGTTCAGAGGAAGCTAACTAAGGATTGGTCAAGGAGGGACTCTTGTTTGGCACGCCTGGTTGGCTCAGTCAGTGGAGCATGCCACTCTTGATCTCGGGGCTGGGAGTTCAAGCCCCACATTGGGTATGGAGATTATTTAAAAATAAAACCTTAGGGGGGAAAAAAAAGGAGAGTGTCCTTGTCAATAATTTCCTATCCAGGGGGCACCTGGCTGGCTCAGTCGGTAGAGCATATGAGTCTTGATGTCAGGTTTGTTAGTCTCAACCCCATCTTGGGCAAGGAGCCTATTTAAAAAACAATTAAAAAAATACTTTCCTATATAGTATACCAAGTCTTGTATTTTAATTTCATTCACTATGAGCCACTACTGAGTTCAAATTTCAGCCAAACTGTTAGAGACCCTCTCGGCAATTTGAGCTAAAACAATGGATTGAGACACTGTTAATGGTACCAATATCAATAAATTTTGTTTGATCTACCATTATATTCCTTCTGTTTTATTTTAGTTACCACTACTTATCAAATTATCCCAAAATTTAAGGGCATAAAACAACAAACAATTATTATCTCACATTTTCTGAGGGTCAGGAATCTGGGAGAGGCTCAGCTGGATGGCCTGGCTCAGGGTGTGTCATGGGGTTGTGGTCAAGCTGCTGGTTGGAACTGTGGTCTCTAGGGCTGGAAGATACGCTTCCGAGCTCACTAACTTGGCCATTGGCAGGACATTCCAGTTCCTTATCAAATGGACCTCTCCATAGAGTTGCTCATGGCACAGCTTTCCCAGAGTGAGTCATTCAGGAAAGACAGATAGCAACCAAGAGAGAAGCTGTAGTGCCCTTTATAATCTAATCTCAGAAGCCATCACTTCTTTATTTTATTGATCACATAGACCAATCCTGATACAATGTGGGTAAGGTGGTATGGATCACTGGGCCATCCTAGAGGATGACTACCATGCACCTAACCCCACATTCTGTCTCCATCCCCATACATGTTGCCCAGGTTTCTGTCCATGTAAAGCATGCACATTATTTATCTTGACTTCTAGGATCTCTTGCAATGGGTATAGAAGCCATGGAAGGCATTAATAATAGGTCTTGAGGAGGATCAGCAGACCCTACAAGGCAACTAACTACCCCAGGAGAGGCCAATACAGATTTTACATGTAAGGAGAGACTAAGCAACTCCGGCAAGGGAGGAAAGGCCATTAATATTAGCAAAAGAGGCCTCAGCAGAATTTAGAAGTTCATGATTCCAGTCTCATCAATCTGCCCATAGATTCCCATTCCCATGCCAATATTCAGGATCTCACTGCTGCTCAAAAGCAAAAACAAAAATTAATTTTAACATGAGACCTTCAAGATTGGAAATTCAGTTGCATTTTAAGTCAGGATTAGATTTTGGATTTGGCTTTTAGAAAGTACAACGTTGCAGATATAGGAAGACAATCATAGAATTTCTTTTCTTTTCTTTTTTTTTTTTTTAAAGATTTTATTTATTTATTTGACAGAGATCACAAGTAGGCAGAGAGGCAGGCAGAGAGAGAGGAGGAGGAAGCAGGCTCCCCGCCGAGCAGAGAGCCCGATGCGGGACTCGATCCCAGGACCCTGGAATCATGACCTGAGCCGAAGGCAGAGGCTTTAACCCACTGAGCCACCCAGGTGCCCCTCTTTTTTTTTTTTTAACATAAGATTTCTGATCCCTTATCTTGAACTGAACATTTAAAGCCCTAAGTTCATCATTTCCTTTCCCCCACATATCCAGCAGTTAGCATAAACCAACCAACTCCATTATACTCCTTGTTTTTGTTTAAATATTTTATGGAAGTATCCACGTGATTACCCAAAGCCTTACCTTCTTTAGGTACTTGATTACAGGTGTCCCTGGGTGATGTTTTAAGAAACTGTTTTTTGCTAATGCATGCCATGGATTACCAGTGTCATCTTTGTCATTGACAGCTGGTGGTCAGTGCCTTTAAATCCAACTAGATCAAATAACCTGGAACAAATTCATGGAACCCATTCTTAAGTTTTAGTTCTGGAATTACTTCCAGTACCATTGTCTGGATCAGAGTTTGACCAGCACTATGAGCCTTGTGAAATAAGAAGTTAATTTTAGGGAATAAGTCTTTTTTTTTTTTTTAAGATTTTTTATTTATTCATTTGACAGAGATCACAAGTAGGCCAAGGCAGGCAGAGAGAGGAGGAAGCAGGCTACCTGCTGAGCGGAGAGCCTGAAGGGACTAAGTCTTTTTTTTTTTTTTTAAGATTTTATTTATTTGACAGACAGGGATCACAGGTAGGCAGAGAGGCAGGCAAAGAGAGAGGAAGGGAAGCAGGCTCCCTGCTGCAGAGAGCCCGATGTGGGGCTCGATGCCGGACCCTGGGATCACAGTCTGAGCCAAGGCAGAGGCTTTAACCCACTGAGCCACCCAGGCGCCTCCAAAGGGACTAAGTCTTAAACAACTGTGGGACCTGGAGAAGAGGTTGCCTCTATGTCTGGGGTTTGACCTGAAATTTCTGTAAATCAATAGAGCTTAGAGTCAGTCAGGAAAGCTGGACATGAATTGAGGATGAACAGGGACAAAGTGGAATCCACAAAGACCAACTGGATCCCATGAAGATAAACTAGACTGTGCGTCTCTCTTGACATCTACAATCTCAATAATGCATGTACCCGCAGGAGCCATGCTGCACGTGCTCCTAGGAGCCAAGGTGCTGCACATGCATCTGGCCCAGGACTCAGAGAAACTGAAGAAGGTCCTGGAGTTGCTGAAAGAGCTCCACACGTGGCTGCTGTCCCACTCCCAGGTTAGGCAGCAGATCAGCATCCATGAGCATGAGCTGCCCCAGCACCTCACAGCTCACACTGACCTTCAGAGCGTGAGGGCTTCACTTCTGCCTTTGAAATCTTGCACAAATTTCCCTTGTGGCCAGTCTCAACACGGAAGCATATCTGAGAGATAAAGAGAATTTGAGATGCTAGATAGAGAAAGGACATTCAAGTGGAACTTTCCTAAAGGCCCTTGTAAACCTGGAGCCAGAGGTCAAGGTGGCACTGATTGATTTGAGGATCATGCCTGTCATGGGGAAATCACCAGAAAAAAACCAAAACCCTAAATAAGTCCTACCACAGCCATCTAATGGAGGGCTATAACAAATTATGCAAGGTAGACGAAAGTCCCTTTTCATATCTTCCTTAAGAAAAAAAGGGTATCACCCTCTAGCACCTTAGTTACTATCTTTTTTGATTAGAAATCTTGTTTGTTTTCTTGTCTCCACAAAGAGAGTAGGGAGAAATTTGTCTTTTTCTATCTGAAATAAAATAAAATGGACTTCACCATGGGGCTGTAATTTCCATTCTGAAAAAAGTTTTAAAAGGTCAAGCCACCCCCATCCTTCTTTGGAACGGTATCGGAGGTGGCCTAGAGTACCTTGGCTATAAGACTAGGGGCAATCCCTTTACCAAAGTGTACCCCAAGAGCACAAAGTGCACCCTAAGTGCACCCCAAGAGCTCTGGGACCCCAGATCAAACTCTTGAAGTCATGCATCTTTGTGCAGGGGGATGAAAATTGTCTAAGTTAGATCTGCCTATTTGAGGGATATTTATAGGAAATAAATCAGGTGACTGCTTTTACCCGGTCTTTATATCTTGATGTTTTGACATTTCCTTCTTTCTGCAACTAAAAGCATAAAATATGGTTTGTTTCAGAGGAGAGGCATACCTAGATATGGCAGAGCCTAAAATGGTCCACATAGAAGATGTACACATAGATGGCAACTTTAGTCACTGCTTGGCTATAATCCACCACTTGGACAGCCTTTTCATTTTTTAAAAGATTTTATTTATTTATTTGACAGAGAAAGAGAGAGCACACAAGCAGGGTCAGAGGGAGAGAGAGAAGTAGGCTCTCCACTGAGCAGGGAGCCTGATGCAGGGCTCGATCTCATGACCCTGAGATCGCAATCTGAGCTGAAACCAAGATCCAGGCATTTTAACCACCTGAGCCACCCAGGAGCCCCATTGGACAGCTTTTAAGTAAGGCCGGTCATCATCACAAGTTAGAAGTTCCCAAATATGGTTTCTCATCAAAGCACCTGGAGAGTTTTTTAGACACAGATGTTCTCAGGCAGCACGAGATTCTGCTTACTAAGTTTGATGAGGAGTCCTAGAATCTGCCATTTTTTAAAGATCTCTGGGTGATTCCCATAAATAGTCAGGTTTAGGAACCAATGATATAAGGAATTCAAAGCATGAGCCCATAAAACGAGTCTGACACAAGTTTCCTATCTAGAAAATGAGACGACATCCTGAATTACCTGGTTCACCATGGATGTGAAGTGCTCAGTTACTAGGACAGAACCCAGGCTGATCTGATTTGCTTCCAACTGACTGTTCACGTTGTTATTACACCTGCAAGAACAAGGTGCAAGGCTGTGGTGTGTGCCATCAGTATGCCATACAAGATGGGGCAACTGCTTAAGTATAAAGGGGGACAGGGGAATATCAGCTGCTCAAAGGTGGGCACAGCCACAGACTTGGTAACCAGGAAATTGTAGGGAGAAATATATATACCCCCCACAAAATAGCAAATATGAGAAGTAATGAATATAAAATGAAGGGATGAGGCTTTACTAAAAGGAGTAGAAATAGTTCCACTCAGCCTTAGAGACGTAGGACAGAATCTACCTAAGTTTCTGTTTATGCCCTGGGTCATTATGAGACAAAATGTATTGTAATTTGTTGTAATTCAAACTTCATATCACTCATGATATTTTTGCTGTAGGTAACTAAGGGGCCTACTCACAAATGAATACAGTGCAATTGCAGGCAACCCTAAATGAAATTAAAATTTGCATATGTAATGGAATTTCAGGGAAAATTCTTGAATTCTACTATTATATCTCTAAACTTGAAAGATAGTCATTTGAGAAGGAGGAGCTTTAGGGAACCAAATGCATTCTTTAGACAGCAGTAACTTCAAATGTTAGTGGAATTAACTGACTTTATTCTTCTGAAAGAAACTGAATATTGCTGATTGCTATACAATTATAATTAACCTACTAACACAAGCAATTCCTCAAATTTTCTATAATTTGTGCTGTTTTAAAACAGGTGGAAAATATGCCACCAACTTTGGCTTTCTTTTTCAATATTCCTTTGGCTACAGGAAATGACAGATGCTGGCGAGGATGTGGAGAAAGGGGAACCCTCCTACACTGTTGGTGGGAATGCAAGCTGGTGCAACCACTCTGGAAAACAGCATGGAGGTTCCTCAAAAAATTGAAAATAGAGCTACCTTATGACCCAGCAATTGCGCTACTGGGTATTTACCCTAAAGATACAAACGTAGTGATCCGAAGGGGCACGTTCACCCGAATGTTTATAGCAGCAATGTCCACAATAGCCAAGTTATGGAAAGAACCTAGATGTCCATCAACAGATGAATGGATAAAGAAGATGTGGTATATATATACAATGGAATACTATGCAGCCACCAAAAGAAATGAAATCTTGCCATTTGCGACGACATGGATGGAACTAGAGGGTATTATGCTTAGCGAAATAAGTCAATCGGAGAAAGACAACTATCATATGATCTCCCCCATATGAGGAAGTGGAGATGCAA